>JAIUND010000225.1:0-94464 GCA_034699125.1 Gisinianus flammeolus | reverse complement strand
TTGTGTTTGAGTTTATGAGAAACTTGTGAGTGGGGAAGTTGAGTCATTGTAAAATATTTATCTAAGTAAAAATAACATCCGTTTTCTTCCCACTCCAACTCCAACCCGAATTAAACAAATATCCTATATGCATGGACAACGCAAGGGAAATTCTGGAAATGGATGAAAAACTTTTGTTTGACATTGTAAATTCTCTCATCTCTCTCATCTCATTCCAAGTACAACTCTCGAGTTTTAAAACAAAAGTATTTAAAATCTAATATTTACATTTTCCCCAAATATAACCATCCATTACTCTTCAAGTTCCTTTGACTCGGAAAAATGTATTTGGTGAGAGAATGTCAATAGCAGTTACTGAATACATGAAGCCGGAAGGTTTCATTCCTTGATATAAAAACAAATGGAATTCTCATCCTCTCTTTCACTTTCCTTCTCTAAATCCTCTCTTTCGACTCGTTTTAATTTATTACGACAGCATTAAACATTGCAATTATTCATGGGGAAAAAGGGAAATCGAGGGAAATGGTGAGATTCATGTACTGTCGTAACATTGTTCTTTACATATTGTACATATTGTACATAACTACTATAAGAAGAGGCTAAAGAAACACTACCGATAAAATCAAACTTGTGTAGTCTGCTACACAATTTAAATATTTATTATGGGACTTTTGTGGTGGAATTGAGTGTTCCAAAAACAATAGCTAATAGTCGAAAGAAAATGAACCCAACAGCCAACAGACACAAACTCACCACAGACAGTTGAAACTTGAACGTGGGGTCACGGCTACTTTCATACTTTCCTTGTACACCCTCAAAGAATTACACTTTCTTAATGAATCCGAATAAATATAAATAATTTTCTCCCTGAATCTGCTCCACCCCCAAAAGAACACTCAAATCAGAATTAAGCGCCTCGGGGTCATGGTCTAATTGTCTCGGGTTTGTATCTGTATGTAGTCTGTAGTAATTCTGATGATTTTGAACCGGAACATAAATCTGTTTAATAGAACTAAAAGATAATAGAGGAAAAGAGAGGAAGAGAGAGTGTTACGGATTGTATTTATCTGTAGGCAAATTCTTCATAGTCATTGTGGTGAGTGGAAGAAATACTTTACTGACTCATCATTACATTACATGGAAAGAATCAAGATTAATCATGGGAGGAAATTTCCATGGGTTTTATAAAAGGATTGTCAAGAGGAGAGAGACAGGGAATTTATAAGGCAGAGAAAGAGAGAGAGAGAGAAAGATCACTGTCGTATTGTGAATAGGGAAAAGAGAAAAGTGAAAACTCCATTACTGAGTCTGTTCACAAATGCAAATATTACTTGAATATATATGTAGATCAGAGTAAAGAACAAGAGAAAGATGAGGAGATGGTTGCTTGTTAAGTGGGAATTATATCTGTGTATCCAAATAGTCTGAATGAGGTCCTAAGTGTTTCAGAGAGAGGATTTCTCTCCTCCCGTACTATTTGTACATGTGTGTGTGCATATGCATTGAAAACGAAGAAAGCCTCTCAAAAAATTTCTGTGCATACACACAATAATTTGTTCGTTGAATTGTTCATTTTAATATGGGCTTTCAAATTTGAATATGAACTGGAGACCTCGAGATGAAACGGGGATTACAATTGGAGAGTTTGCTTTCTCCTTAAAATTCCATACATATTTTACGGTTTACACCTGGAAAGAAGCCTTTCTCGTGGGAGCAAAGAGAAATGGAGGGAGAGAGAGAGAAAGAAAGAGAGGGGGGAAATATCCTAAAGAACAAAGACGATGGTGGATGATGTGTAATGTGTAATGTGTAATAGGGCTTGTAGGTACAGCTTTTAAAAGCTACCCGTTCGAGCATGTTCAACGGAGATTTCCCTTTGAGAGCAGATCCTCTCACTGTTCTGTTTCTGTTTCTGTACGGTGTGAGCGTGACTTGACTCGTTTTCATTTCCAGAGTCTCTCTTTCTTTTTACTGAGGGTTGGTCTTCTCGCTGCTTCAGTACAAGACACAAGAGCGGCCCCGAAACACTTCCCAGCTCTAGTCATAATTTTCCTCCCGTTCGAGTCGAATCACCTTTTTTCTTCCTTTCCCTTTTTCGTGTATACTTACTTGGTATCATAGTCCAATACCAGTGCCAGTGCCAGTGCCAGTACCAGCTAAACACACACACACACATACAAACTCTCTCACACATCCACTCACTCACTCACTCGCTCATTCACTCACACACAGACAGACATACACACATCAACTCTCTCCGCTCTCATCCACAGCCAACTGTAATTTGTTTCCTTTCTCGAGGATTCGGAATTAAATTTATCCACCCTTCGTCCCAGCCTACAGTTTACATAGTACAGCACACAGACAGACAAACACACAAAACACAATACACATACAACTCACTTTCAAATCCCATGATGATACTGAAAGATAAAAAATAATTACCATTCATTTCATTGGAGAGAGAGAGAAGGAGAGAGAAGATTTCAATTTGATTTTTCTCATTCATTACCGTTTTCAGTTCCTCCTATGAAAATGTGTTATTTCTCAATTTACGTGCTTCAAAAAAAATTGTGTGTTGGTGTGCGCGTGTAGACGACGAGAGGGAAAAAAAGTGAAAAGCGGGAAACAAAAAAAAATGCCTTAAAGATATACAGACAAAGATAAAATACTGCAATTCGGCAGAATAAATTGCACGATAAATAAAAGCTTTAGTGCAGTTTCAAACTTGGTGTGAACTCGCACTCGTATCCATTTATTCTATCAAGACAGTTATGATGTCGTAGTCGAACTAGAGAAATTTAGCAAAGCAAAAAAAAAACAACCAAGACGAAGAAGAAGAAGAAGAAAAATAAAAAATTTCACTTGCCTCCCAATTTTTTTGTCATCTCGCTCGACTAAGGAATAATTCAGTGTTGCCCATCTTCAAGTGGTTGTTCTAGTTTTTTTTCTATTTTCGTTTCATCGTTAGTCTTTTCCTATATTCCTATATTACATGTCGACGACTATGTAACATCCACACACCCTCCATTCTAAATTCATCTTGTGTGTGTGTGTGTAATATAATTTTTTTATTCATCTTCGTCTTTCCTTGTTTATTTTCAACTTGAACATCTCCATTTGATATTACTCGAGCCCCGCTTAGGAGCTGTGTCCGAGTGTGACAATGCAGTGGAATAATTTGAAAAAAGTTGTTAGAAAATCCAGTTGACTCTGTCCTCCTCCGCCATTTGTGTCTCATTCCTCTCTCTCTCACACACGCACACACACACACACTCACTCATGTCCCATTGGTCAACAGGATGAAATTTCCCGGAATTCCATGGACAATAACCTTTGAACTATGACGACGGACAAGGGAAACTTGACTACTCAAACCTTCAATTATTCACCACGAAAAGCACCCGCACAGTTTTCTCCTTCAAGAAAAAACTAGAGCACCGCAAATTCGGAATACAAAACTCGTCTCATCCGAGTTGGTCAAAGGTAATTCAATTTAATTTCGTCTTCTTTATATAGATATTGTGCAAATGCCGAAACAAATTGAATGGGATTCATTCAAAATACAGTACAATTTATAAGATATATATTTTTATTACTCTACTCTATGTCTAAAAAAAAGAAGAATATTGTGAGTGATTGTGTCTATGGATGTTTGAAGCATGAACAAAATGGTCATCCGTATTGTCGGCATGAAGGAATATTATACAAAAAAAAAGTTGTGTTTGTGTCTGTTGGAGGATAAAGCCGAGAGATAAAAAAGATAGGTACAAAAGATAGGTGTGTGTCCATAATAACAATAGAAGTGGCTTATGCTGACTGTTGACTTTGTATTGACGGGGCCCCATTTTCCCTCCTTTCATGTCCACATTTGTCATTTGTCATGCATTTGTGTATTTGTCCTTGGATTATGTTGATATTGACAAACTAGGGAAAATGGAATGGGGGAAAACGGATCTTATGTTCATCCTTCTTTGCATATTCCATTTTATTCAATAAAAAAAGGAAGAGATGGTCAAGCTAACAGATGTAGTACAAAAAAAGAGAGTAAGTATTCCTCAGTGAATATAAATAGTGAAAGTCGAACAGTCCGAAAGAAGAGAGAGAAAGAGGGAAGGGGATCATTGGCCAAATCATGAAGGGAAAAGTGATAAGATGAATCTGAACAAGAGGAATCTGACGGAGAATGGTTGTGTACGGCTACACAGGAAGAAGTTACTCCTAATCTAATTAGATCTTCGAGTGGTATAGCATACGACTTTCTATCCCCCACTCTCTCTCTCTCTCTTTCTCTCTCTCTCTCCAATCTTGTCAAGTGATAATTTAGCCTTTGGACTAGTTACGAGTTTAACGGGCAACATTTTTTTGCCTCTCTCTCTCTGTCTCCGTCTCTCGTCCACTAGGATTTTTCTCTGGTGAAAGCCCGCCAAGTTTTTCCCCCGTACTAATCACCATCCCCTTTTATTAATTGAGCCATTCTCTATGTGAAGATAGGGATATGGCTTTTGGGCTCGGAAATACACGAGTTGCTAAGCTGCTCAAGATAAAGGAGAGATATAGAGAGAGTTGGAAGGAGATCGTTCGTTACTTCATCCTCCTTCAACTTGCTCACTCACAATTGAAGTAAATTAATTGCAAGACATTTCCTCGTGCAGTACAGAAAAATACACATGTCCTTGTATCTGTACATGTATGTTTATCGGGCAGGGAGTCTGAAGCAAAAGTTACTTAAACTTCTATCCTTCTATATGTGTAAAGACATTGTGTTAGTCTGTCTGTGTCTGTCTGTCTCTTTCCCCTTCTCTCGCTCTCTCTCTATATCTCTCTCTCTGTCTGTCTGTGTGGGACGTGAAAATAGGAAATACAGAAATACAGAAATACAGATAGAAAATAGGAGCAGAATGAAATCGAAATCGAAAAATAAATGACTGAGGAAATAGTCGGATGGAATTTTTTTCCATCTGTGTATAGTTTTTTTACTCTTTCGGCATCTTCTCAATCTTCACCATCCGCTCTGATTTTCTCTTTTCTTCAACTTTTTTTTTTTTTTTTTTTTGCTAAATCCTCGTTTATTTTCCCATAATATTATGCAAAATGCACATATGGGGATTGTAGAAAATGGCGGATGGTTATCATTCATTCATTTCTGAATACGTTTCACAAAAAAATGGCGTATAAGAATCCGAGTTGAAAGCAAAATTTCTGTTGTGGAGTAGATTCTAGTTTAAATTTCATCGTGTGTATCGGACGAGTCATGTTTTTTAAGTAGTTGTTTGAGTGGTGTCCTTTTCTGTGTACTCGCTTAGAGAAGGAGTCGACGAACAACTGACAATTTAACAGTAACTGTGGCTGCATTATTTACGAGTAAATCCTTTAGTCTAATTTAGCCAACAAAGTCGCAAAGAGTCTCAAACATCAAACAGAGAGACGAAGAACGAGAAAGACTGAGCGAAGGGAAAACAAAAAGTTTTGCTGAAATCCATTTGGAAATCTATTCTCAAGTTAAACCATATAATAAATGCTTGGGGAGCAAAATAGAGAGAAAGAGAAAGAGAGAGGAGAGAGAAGAGAGTGTTTGCGTGAGGGAAAGGAGGGAGGGAGTGATAGGATTGAAAAGAAAGTAGTGTGATGGAACTTTGTACTTTGGTTCAGACTACACTACACTTACGATTAGATTACTTGTGGCTTACAAACTCTTGTATTTTCACTCTCTCTTTCTCTTTCTCTCTCTCTCTCGGTCTCTGCCCCCATTTTGAAGATGAGCAAGATTATGTAATAGAAATTTAAAACGATTTTGTATTTGTGTCGAACGGTAGTTGGTAGTTGCGTGGCCAATTTCACTGTACGGACGTAAAATAAAATAATGAAGATAATAATGAAGTTAATTCTAGTTGGTTTGAGGATTTGAAAGTAGACTCTACTTGTTGGGAAATTACTGGGAACCAACTCAAACTCAGGAACTCTGCACATCTAAACCTGTAGACACGACCAAACTATGTGTGTAGGTACATGGAAACCAATAGACATAACGTGCTTACCTAAATACAGGAGTAGGTATATCTAAATAATAATATATATATATCGTATATACGTAGATAAAATGGGTTGTGTGATGTGTTTTTCTGATTTGCCTTCTTCTCGTTGTGGGGAGGATTGGAAAGCGAATTGTGTGTATCGGGGAATCGGGGAGAACGTGCAAGTAAACAAGAAGCCTTTTATTTCCGTCTAATTTGAATGCTGTGCTGTGTGACTGTCTACTCAAGTCTACTGTCTAACTGTCTATAGCCTCCTCACCTCACCTATTTAACATGCTCAACTACACACCGCCAGATACCAAGAAATCCACTCAGTCTCTCACACTCACACACACACACACACACGTAACCTACCAACCCAGTTCTCTACTCTCTAGTCTCCATTCCTTTCCCTTGTTTCTCTCTCTCTCTCTCTCTTTCACTTTCAGTTTTACAGTCACAACTTGAGTTTTACAGTCATGGAGAATTTGCAAACGAATTTTGCCCAACACATTCACATTCACATTGGATTTTCGGTTGGGCTGAGATGTTCCAGACTCGCCATGAAGGATACATTTAATGTAATATAATGAAACACTTGCCATTCCTGATAGTTCTCTGCTCTTTCTCTCCCTCTTTTAGTCTGGTTCACCCGGTGCAAGGGGAGATTGGAGGAGCTCTCACACTCACACACAGACAGCCGAGACAGGGAGCCAATTGCTTTGGCCCAACTACAATTTCCAACACGTCACCGTCCCCTCAAATTAAATGATTACACATTAAGCGTAGCAATTAATTGAATTTTAATTTGTGGCAAGTGCTGGACCCGTTTCTCTTTCATTTCTTATCTGTCTTCCTCTCTCTATCTATCGGTGTGTAGTATTGTGTGTGTGTGTACTACTGTGTACATGAATATTCAGAGTAATATATGCATGCATATTGTTCGGGATCCGAGGATGAGACTCTGGATTCACTTGATACACATGGAAACAATTCATTAGAGTGCAGCAGTTACTGTACTCTCACTGGCTCTGGTTCTCTGTTGCCTGTAGTCCGTAGATCTGTAGTTTGTAGATTTGACTAGAGATCCGAGGGGAGACTTCAATTTCAAATTTAAACTCAGTCTCCTTGTGTTCGGCAGACAGAAAAATTTCTAGGATGAATTTGTACATGTACATATGGATGTCACATAGTAGAAGTCTGGCGGGTGGAACATGAGAGAAGGAAACAAAACTAATTGACAAGTACCAGAGTTGTGCAGTACAAATGGGAAGCTTCAATTTACCTTTTTCAGAACGTATGTCACATAAAATATTAGGGATAGGAATGGGAATGTGAATGTGAATGTGGAGGAAGGCTCTGTGTTGTTGGTAGCTAGAGAAAGTTGAGAATTCAAGAGAGATACTGATGGAAATACTTTCAAGTGAAGAGTTTCACAATCAATTCATGTTTAGATGATTTCCCCCCTTTTTTTATTTTCATCACGAATCACAACGTTATCTAAATTCAAAGTTGTATCCAGTCATTCAGTCAGAGAGAGAGAGAGAGAAAGAGAGAGAGAGAATATGTATTTATTTCAAGAATTCCAAAGATCAACACGAGAAAGAGAGAGACTTTGGGGAGTTTGAGTTGTATCGAGTTCTTCAAATTCCTCTGACCTGCTTCAACTTGCAAGTGAATCCTGACATTTCCTCGTATTTTTGTATTGTTACAGTTTGGTATTGACACAGAACACTTTTTTTTTGTCTTTGTGATTATGAATGTTTTCATACTCAGGTTTGTTCAGAAAAAATGTATCGATCTGAACTTCAGATCAATACATTTTTTTCTTCATTTGTCTGTAGTCCAGATGAAACAAGCTAATTTTGTTGTTGTCATTACGAATACTATGAATAATCCATATGAATAATTATAAATAATTTCCAATCAGTAAATTTAGATTTCAAATATTAGAAATTTGTTATAGGTTTAAGATTCCTTCCTGAAGAAAGCTCGAGAATAAAAAAATGTTTTCAAATGAATTCCTCTCAAATCATGAATTTATCATCAAATCCCAGCCAAAAAATGTATGCATAATATTAATTATAATTATAAAATGTGATGTAACATTCCTTTACATCAGACTCTAATTTTATTGAGTGGTACGAAGTAACTTATATGTACTTATAAGCACGCTATCACAACTTTTGAGCGGAGAGAGGAGTTCATAGATAAAACTCATTCCACATAATAAATGTAAACAATATGAATCTTTTAAATAATTTACTTCACTCACATTTGTATTTGAACATAGAGAGAGTGAGAGAGAGTGAGTTTTATTTGCGTAGAAGAAAAAGAAGAGAGAGAGAGAGACAAGAATTTTCGTCTGTCATTTGTCAAAGTGAAAGGACATGAAAAACTAAATTAAAAGTTGAAAATCTAAACAAATTGTATGTGTGTGGATATTTTAAGTTTGAGGTACTCGAGCAACTTCTAAAAGTCCCAAACACACAAGTTTCATGTTTACTCAACGGCACAGTACTTTGTAGTAATGAAAAACGTTTCCCTTTCACCATCACGTTAGCTTATGTAATGTCGTACTGTAAATACGAAGGGGCGACTCGCATGTTTTTACTCTCCTGTATTCACATTTCTTTTAAGAAACATTAAGAAAGAGAAAAGGAGAAAGAGAGAGAGAAAGAGAGAGAGTGATAGAACAAGGGAAGATGACGACAAAGACCATTTTGAGTTTGAGTACAATGAGATTAATTATCTTTCTTCGTATGTGCAGAACTGAGGTTTAGTTTAGTTTCTCCGAAAACGACATGCTCGCCCGCCTTCCGATTTCCTCTTTCTTCCCTCCTTCGTCATTAAAAGACACGGAGACAAAGTGGGTTGGAGGAGTCAAATTGAAAATTGAATTGGTTACAGGTAGATTTCATAGAGAAGAGTTTAACATGGTAATTGCCGAAAATGAAATCAGGATACGAATAGTTTATACTTGTACAAATATACAGATGAAGTTGAGTGTTATAGGGATCGGATATGGTGTGAATGAGAAATCAAGTCCATGAATTCGGCTGATTTTCCATTCCAACGAAATATCGTACATGCATGAACGTTCGAGGTTCCAATTGACCTCAAATTTCATTCGGATATATTTCCTTGTTCGTCCAGCCATGAGAACGAACGAGAACAGAGGAGAGGCGAGTTCGACAGAGTAGACACCACAAATAATAAATGCAGATTTGGGAGTGTGGGAAATGAGTCGGAAGAAAAGTTATAACATTTTCAAATTCAAATGTGAGTTAACCAAACGTCAAAGTTTAACTGTATACATATATATATCGTATATATATATCTGTATTTCTATTATTATGTATTATGATTCCGGTTCTACCTGTAGTTTAGAACTTAACGGACGTTCACAAATATTGAGGGTTTTTTTCTTCTGTTAGGAATGAATGCAAAAGCATAACCACTTTAGTTTTAGTTTGTAGGGATGTTTGGGAACAAAGTTCTGGGTCTCCATTGACTCTACTTGAATCCATTTCAAATTTCAAATTTGAAATACTAAAACTGATTATTACTTATTACAGTGTGTTCACATATGTGTGTCATTGCATGGGATCCAAGTGGAATGCAAACAGAAAATTAACTAGAGAAATTCAATTTCAACTGTAAAGGATTCTATGGAGAATAATGGAGAATGATGAGAGTGAGCGAGAGATTGTGGATGTAATGAAGAGTTGATGTACTCAATACATAATATATATTATATAGTAAAAGGGGAGAATCAACACTCAACTATGTACACTAATCAATTATCAAGTACATTTAAACAATTCCTATACTATACGGACCACTTGACCCTAAATACTAAACCAAATCAGTATTCCTTGTAAAGACATTCATACACATGTCAATAAATGGAAATTTGCCATATTCAAAAATAACTTAAACAATCCCGAGGGAATACGTCTAATGTAAGTACCTATTTACTATTTACATAACACAATAGTTTATTCAGATATTTCTCAAAATCCTCGACGATACTATTCAATTTTCTTTACGAAAAATGATTTAAACCCCTTTCTATCTGTCAAAATCTATCTTCATTCTACCCATTAAATAAACTCAGAGAGAGAGAGTGAGAAAACGGAGGGAATCCGAAACAGTTGTTTTGAGCTGTCAATCATACAACTCAACTCTGAACTTTTCCTTTTAAACATGGTTTTATAAATTCAACTGTTACATAGATGACCATTTAAAATTCTTGAAACTAATTAATAATTAGTAATTATTCAGTTGTCAAATCCTCTGGATTCTTTTCTATAGTTTGGAATTGACAAAGAATTTGGGATAAGAAAACATTTGTTGGGGGGAAATGAAGCAGTATTAATTTGAGAGAGAAAAAGCTGAAAGAAAATGACCATTCATCAGATTATCAAATTATCATCCTCCGGCTGAAAACGTGTGTGATTTGTTTGCAAGAAAATTGTGAGATGGAAAGTAGTCAAAAAAATTGTGGTGGTGTCCGTACAAAAAAAATATGATAAAGAATCTGGAGAGCTTGCGAATGTGAATAAAGAGAGTGAGAAAGAGAGAGAGAGAGCGAGAAAGCAAGAAATGTTGAGAAGTCTGGAGAAGAGAGAAACCAGCAGAAATTGTCAATATGGACCATGAGTGAAGTTTTTTTATTTGCATAACTTTTCCATTATAACGTCAACTCCACTCTGTGACCATTTTCTCATTTTTTGACAATCATTCCAGCAAGTAGAGCGCTATGACACTGAACAAGTCTTGAACAGTTGAGCTTGAAAAAACTTTTCCTTCAACACACAGAATTTTATCATACATCTTCCCTTAAATTCACTTCCCTTTACTCTTAAATAACGTTCGGTTCTAACGAAATCCAACTTCAAATTGCCAATCTCTAGTTCTTTTTGTATACATGACCACACAGCTACTCCATTCTCCCATTGTATATTCTATTCTAGATGGATGTTTAAATAGTAAATAAACTCATATGTCTACCATCAACCCTCACGTTAAACTCTGCTCTTTTGCCTTTTGCCATTTGCCATCCCCACAAAAATTACTTCTGTTTTTTTTTTTACAAAGACGAACGAAAAAAACTTTCTGCCTTTTCCATGTCTCATTCTCTCTCCTCTCCCCTGTATTTTCCTCGGGTTCCCGTTTTCCTAACTTTCCCACTTGATCCCAAGTGTAATCGTACAAATTCATCATGTGTGAAATGAATTGCCGGGAGAATTGTGAATGGTGAAGGTAAGATGAAATTATGCGCCTTTACATAGGCTCATTTATATTTATCCATATACAATTCAGATAGCTCGGGACAAAGACAAGGAATTTCCCTGTTAGCTTTGTGACTTGAGGACAGCACTTAACAATTATGCGTCACATGAGAAAAGAAGAAAGGAGACACACAGCCACAGCCACACACACACACACAACCTCGCATACATGCAGACACATACATACACAAATACATACAGAGTGAAACACACGGGCTCTTTCCGACAAGTTCATATTATTAGTTTCTAATCTTAACCCCAGCGACTCACCCTGGAACGGAAAACCCCACTCTACACGCACTCAGAATCGATGAGCATGTTTACTTTCCCCATATTCCTTTGTGTACATAGTTGACGATTAAAGGATATGCTCTGCTACAATGTATGCCTGCCATTGCCATTGCCATTGCCATTGCCTCCACAAAATATATACAAAATATATTCACTTTATGCTTCCCCATTCCCATTTCTATTTCTATACTTCACTTTACCTGCAATATTTTTCACGACATTGTAATATCTCCATTATGACTGATGGAGTTTTGATCCGCTCCCCACACAAAACACTAACAAGAACAAAATAAAAATAAAAAAACTCCAAGTCAAACTACGGAGAAAATAAACTATTTTGTCGTCTCGTACTTACGTACATTCTATTTGGACTTTGTATAGTGAAGAGAATTTAGTAGTTTTTAATCGCAAGTGTAAGAAGTTTGTTTTTTTTTATTCCATTGGTCTTTTGTTAGCTACCTTGAAAACTTGGATTGAATCCGTGGATTGTAGATTGATTTCCTTGTCTCATATATAAAATATCGTACTTGGGATTAGAATGTAAGGAAAACAAAAAATAAGAGCAAGTTGGATGCTGTTCTTACTCCCACTGCTTTTGTAGACGTTTGGGTTGAAGCATCGCCACACAAAAAGTTTTTTTCTCTCCTCTGTCTCTCTGTCTCTCTCTCTCTCTCTCTTCGTTCCATTCTCTCGTGGAGCTAACTCCTTGATTGTTTGGAGGAGAGAGAAACACATTAGTCGTTTCCAATAAGCGGTCGTAGAATATCCTGAAATGGGATTAGTTATTTCATGCTACGTTCACAAGAATACGGGGAGATAAGATAGCGAATGGACTGATTTTCTTTAGCTCAGTTTCAGTTTCAGTTTCAGTTTAGTCTTTTCCTTTCCTTTCTTTCCCGTTTTCCACCCATTCTCTTTTTCCTCCGCGTCTCCATTGTTATTTTTTTAAGAAAACGAAGTGGAAGAAGAGGAAGAAAACGAGAGGAATGAATTAGACAGGACAATATTGGAAACAAAACAAGTACTACATCCACACTTTCTATACTTTTCCCCTGTTCTTTCTAATCTAAAGTAGATGATTAAATCTAAAGTTGTATGTATCTGATTTGTTCTGCGACGGCGAGTCCGGATATTCTGTAAGGAAACGAACAACATTGGATATATTTTTGTTATTCTCCATTTTCACGTGACCACGTGTGACTCACAATCAGTGAGCCAAGAATTTATGTGATAGCCCCAAAGGTCACCACAGAATTGTTTTACAATTAGTTTAGCCAGGATTCCTTCTCATTCCATCGTCATGTTATGATTTAGGATTTAGCCAGCGCTCACACATGCATTTTCGTTGAAGGAAATTAAAAAATGAAAATATGTATATACACAGGGTTAAAGGTTTTGTTAAACATACCAAAAAAATGACTTTCAAGATATAAATCCTTTAACAATTTCGTCGAGTAACGCGGATGGGAACTGTAAACTGCATTCAGTTTACAGTTCCTTGGCCTATTATACAAAGCCCACGAGATCGTTTTTTTGGGGGGGTTTTTGTGTGGGAAAACTAGCTAAATTTGTCAAGTACGTATATATGTACCTACCTCTTTGCTCTGCATACATAATATATAGCAAAAAAAAGGATTCCTCACAGTCTCTCATGTCTTCTTAGTTCTTGCACACATTTCCCATGTGACGACCAACGTCGTCCTCAAACTGGGGCGAAGAAAAAGGAATTCTAATGTCGACGGACGGCACAGTCATAAATATCTTGTGTCCTCGATGCATATCTTGAAGAGCAGACATGCTGAGATATAATATCCACTTATCAACACTACCCTTCGCTCCTCATCTCCTCATCTCATACATACATTGGAAAAACTAGAACCGGAGCCAGAGGCACTTGTATTAACTTTTTGTAAACAGGAGCAGCAGGTTGCTGGCGATGGATTGACTAAGCTTTCCCTCCACATTTCCCTCTTTCCCTCTCTCCCCATTTCCACAGTCTACAGTCATTCAAAATTTCTACATGTTTTGACTACTCGACTACAGTAGTTTCCCTGCATATGTATATGTGTGTGTGTGAATTTGTGTGAATTTGTGTATGTTCTGTTGCAGTCACAGAGAGTAACTGGAATTTGAGACTGTCGACGAGAGTCGAATGATTTAAAGCGTAACCATTAATTTGTATTGACATTCTATGGGCAATTTAAGTCAGGAGGAGACGACTTGCTTGGACCATGGGAAGACTCTGAGAAATTTATTGAACATTATTGATTACAATGGTGAAACGAGTCTCATAAATCATTTTCCTATTTCAAAAGTGTATTTTTTTTAGGCAATACATTTTGTTTCTTGGAGAAAATATACTCACACAAGAGTCTCTTGTCAGCATATTATTATTTTGGAAAATTTGCAATGTGCAACAAAACTTTTCCTTATAAACTTGGACACATTTTCACGATTAGGAAACTTTTTTATTTATTTTTTGCACAAAGTAATGTACGTGGAAGAGAATTAGAATGAAGGATATTCGTTTTTAGTAGCGTGTGGATTTACATATCTGTGTACACGTTAAAATAAACTCGAGAGCATTTCCAAATGGGAAATTTTCGTTCGTATTATTATACAGAGATATCTGTCAGTTCAGTCAGTTGGTAGCTTACACTTTACGTTCGGAACATTGATGGATGTGTTTTATATAGCAGCAAGTCTCATCGTCAGACATGTTCATGGACTCAATTTGTATGTTTTTTTTTATTACCATTTCCATTGAATGATCATGGAAAGAAAGAGTAGACATGAGGATGTATAAATAAAATTGACTTTTTACTAGAAAAAGTAACAATTGACTGCAATTGATAGCCATGTTTCAAGTTCATAAAGGGAGAGAAATTGACACTTTTATTGACACTCAAACTTGACGTCAGGATTCACGAGAGAGAGATAAAATCTCAAGCCTCAAATTTTGAATGTGTTTATTGTGTGGACTTTCTCTGTGTATTTACAGTTGTAGTTTGTAGTCTCAAATATACATATAGACATGAATTATTTAGAAACAACAAGGAGAACGGACAAATCCAGCAAACATTGTGTGATTTTATTTCGTACAACTTGGGTTATGGTCAGAATGAAAATAGCATATTCCAGTTCATTTTGATAGTGTGTAAACTTGGGGAAGTAATTATTAGTTCTACTCACGAGGTGACAAGATTGACATTGACATTGCTAAACGTACGGTTCAGAGTTGCTTGAGAGTGAAAAGGGCAATAGATAAAAAACAGCATACGACATTCAATTCACTCTGTGTTTCGTCTACGTGTGTGAGCCACATTATGAGGAAAGACATGTGGAACATCTGTACAGACGAGTTATTTTTTAAAATTGAAATGTATTGCACATGGAAAAAAATAATACTTTCTCTCGAATTTCATCTACAAGCTCATTTTATTCTTGTCCTCTGGTTTTTCTCAATTATTATTATACTCTCACCCATCTCCGTACATGAGTATTTACGTCCAGGAGAAATTATTGTTTTTTTCTCCCACATCAGACTGAACTTGTGAGGCTACACAGAATGTGAGAAGGAAGGAAGACAAATGAAATTTTACCTTCCTATATTCCAGCTTCACATGATGATGACCCGAAAATACTTAATTGGACGATGTATGTAAAATGTAGTGCATATCCGTTCAGGGAATTTATAATTAGAGATTAGAGCATATCTTTGTGTACTACATTTGTTATATTTTCCCGTTGCTATCAAGTTATTGCACAAAAAAAACAAGAAAAGTACTAGTAAAATCTACAAATTTCCACGGAATACATTGAAAAATTATGATTTTGTTCAGAACAAAACAGCTTGCATTGCAGGATTGAGATCAAAAAATCACGACAAAAGTCTAGAGTAAAGAGTAAAAAATATTAAAAAAAAATTGCCACTTTGCGAAAGTGTAGACACATAGAATTTAAGACTTTGAACTTTTGTTCTTTGTCGATCAGCACAAAAAAAGGAAGAAGGAAAGAAAAGGTAGAGGTACAAATTGAATTTATTTGTGTAAAAAAAAAAAGTCTGGAAAAATAGACTAAAGAAAACTTTGGAAAGCGCCGTAGGTATGCTAAAGCTGTCTCCACATCGCATCGACATAACTTTCATCCAACTTTGGTCGCAAAGAATGATTCAAGTTGACATGGTCTTTGTACAAATAAAACAATGTGTGTGTAATAATGGAGACTGGAAAGGAAGTTGAGTCTACTCCGCCCACGTATTTACACACTAATAAAATATAAAAACTTTCCCTCGTCCCCCCTCCCCCTCTCTCTCTCTCTCTCTCTCTCTCTCTGTCTCTTTTTCTCTCGCTCTCGCTTTCATCAGGGTACCTACCACAAAGAACTTTGTGAGCTTTATATAAATTTGATTCTGAAATCGAATCAGTACAATTTTCTACACTCTCAAAACATTGAATGTTTAACATTCAAGTTGAGCTTCATTAAACCCGGTGGTTTCTTTTTATCGTAAAATACACTTACATTTTTACCAATAAATATATGATTTCCCTGTAATTAAAGCGATTTAAAGATATTAAACGGGTTTTGATTCCGCATGCGTAAGCATATTCTAGAGAAATGTGATCTGTTGGTTAATTTACAGTGAGAGGTTTCTTTAAAAATTCAGTGGTTAGAAAATATTTAGAGGAACTCTCTCCGTACTAATGAGATTAAGAATGGGGGGAGTGGGAAAATCATTTAGAAAGTTTTAAATGCCCAGGATAAAGAGGGAGATCGAGATCAGAGTCCATGGAAGTGAAGATAGGAAGATGGGAATTTGTAAATAGTTATCGAGTTAATGGGCTTGTTTCACAAGTCGAAGTCGAAACCGAACATTCCAGACGTTACCGATCAAAGTTCTCTTGTGCTCACTGCTGGTTGCGAGTATCATTAATTCAGTGGATTCTTTCGAGAGAAATGAGAGTTTTTTTGTGTGTTGGAGATGGGCTTAATGGTTTCACACTCTCTGAGCATTAGTAGAAATGGGAAATTGATGATGACTGGTTGGTGGTGGTGGTGGTGTTGGTTTGGGAAAGATAATATTAATTATGAACAAAGTACATTGTAGTTTGATTTACTTGATCTTATTTTTTGTTTGTGTATTTACAGGTGGGGTTTCCAGCAGTAGTTGAGTTGACCAGCGTTTTGTATACTCACTCAAATACATATCGTATATATATATATATATTATATATATATCTGTATAAAATGGTGGACTCGTTGGAGATGAAAGTGCCGGGGAATTATTTTGATCGTGTGATGGGAGTGGAGAGTTACACGAGTGAGGAGAGGAATTACAGTTGGTATAATATGAATGTGAGTGGTGGTGGTGGAGGAGGAGGGGATGGGACCAATGAGACCAACGTCGTCCCCGATGACATAATCAGCTACCATGCCGTGCAAATAATGTTCTCGGTGATTTACACGACCATCTTTGTATTGGGGATCATTGGGAATGTGCTCGTGTGTTATGTGGTGGTCATGAATCGGAATATGCAAACCGTCACGAATTTTTTTATTACCAATCTGGCATTGGCGGATATCCTATTGTGTGCTCTCGCCGTCCCCTTCACTCCCCTCTACACATTCCTTCAACAATGGATTTTTGGGAAAGTTCTCTGTCATTTGGTGGCCTTTGCTCAAGGAACGAGTGTCTACATCTCCACGCTCACTCTCACCAGCATTGCAATCGATAGATTCTGTGTCATTATCTATCCCTTCCGACCTCGCATGAGACTCACCACTTGTTTGCTTATCATTACTTTCATCTGGGGTTTTGCACTCGTCGCCACCATCCCATATGGATATTTCATCCAGTACCGACGCACCACGGACAATCGAACGTATGAATGTGGAGAGAATTGGCCAAATGAAGGTTTCCGACAATATTTTAGTGGGACGACGGCCATCCTTCAATTCGTTCTCCCTTTCATCGTCATGGCTTTCTGCTACATCAAAGTCTCCCTCAAATTGAGTGATCGAGCCAAAGCGAAGCCTGGAAGTAAAAATTCTAAACGAGAAGCCGTGGATCGAGAGAGAAAACGACGTACGAATAGAATGCTCATAGCAATGGTAAATGCCCCCATCGTCCTTTGTAAATCTATTTTGTAGATACATATTGTGTGTTCTGTTTTCATTTCCATCATCATCATCATCATACTCTCAAAATATTGTATAATATGTTTTCTAAAAATTCAATTCACCAAATTCCCTGCAGGTGACAATATTTGGATTTTCATGGCTTCCATTGAACATGGTCAATTTCCTCAATGATATCTACATCTATGCGGAAGACTGGAGATTTTATAATCTACTATTTTTCCTTGCTCATAGCATCGCGATGAGTTCCACATGCTACAATGTAAGTCCGACACCTTTTTCATACTCTCATACTCATTATATTTTATAAATAGATTCAAAGTCGACCCGATGGCTTTGAATAACTAATCTGACATGTGACGACATTCAACGGAGAGTTCGTTCGTCAAATGATTTTTGTAAAACTCATCGTTCGTTATTTTGCACTCTACAAATATTGTCAAAGTATGCATATCGTATATGCAAGACGAAAGAGGAAAGGAGAAGCGCTCATTGACGTCAGATGAAGACATAATGGTGGATGGTGGAGAGAGAGACTATCCCACTATTTGATTATCTGTGTGGAGGTGTATGAAAAAAATTGTATATGGATGTTTGTTTTTGTTTGTATATGAATTTCTTATAGCCGTTCCTCTACGCTTGGCTAAATGAGAATTTCCGGAAAGAGTTTAAAGAGATCTTACCCTGTTTCTACTCAAATCAAACGAATGCGACAAGATCACGTCGTCTCATGTCCGAGAGGACATGTAATGGGAATGAGACGGTTCAAGAGTCCTATCTCCCGAGTACCTCACAAATGATTGTTGGTATCAATCCAGGGCCAAAACAACCAGCATTGGGAACGCTGGAGACCATCGAAGAACAAACATCCAGTTCTCAACAACAACAAACACAAATTGTGGCCATTAATTATGACCAAGTGACAGCCAAATACTGTTCGACTACAAACGAAGTTGAAATCCACATTCCACCACTAACTGAATGTTCTTCGAGTACACCGAGTACGGTCGAGTACAACAACCAGCAGCAACAACAACAATTCCCTTCTCCTCTTCCTCCTCCTTCCACCACTTCACCCAATAACAAAGACAAAGACAAGGGGAATCAACAAAACACTCAACTTATTTGACTTGTCTCTTTTGCTCAGTCAACCAAACAAATACGGAGATTCAACCTGTCACTTTCTCATAATGTTGTCCTCGTTCTCTCTCCGTCTCTCCCTTTACATACGTACATAGTCTTTGTGGACTGTTGACTGTTGTAACGGACTCCTCCGTTATGCGACCATTCCCATCCTCCTTCTACACAACATTAAATGCAAATCATTTAATCTCCCGCTTTCTCTTTCTCATCCATTCAACCCAGCCTTTTCCCCTCTCTTTCAAAATAATCGCAGTCATTTTCTTTTCCCCTCATCCTCAAATCCCTTTATTATTATTTTCATCTTCTCCTTCTTCTTCTCTATAGCATTAAAAATAATAGTTGTATGGACTGGATGAGCCTCCAAAAGTCCATACAACATATTTGATATTTGCAATCTCTCTCTCTTCCTCTCTCCCTCTTTCTTTGACTTTCTCTCCATGTACCTTCTCGGCCAATGGTTTCGACGAACATGTTCAAACTATCAAGTGTGCTACGCTATACGCTACGCTAAATAATAAATATATAATTTTGTCATGGGTGCTAACTAAAAAAAACACAGACAGAGACAATTAATTGATGATGATCTAAATGACACTAAAAGTGTGTGTTTGTGCGCTCGCGTAAAGTGACAACAAGTATCACGACGACGAATCCTGATTTGATATAAACATAAACATTTACATGATATTTTGTGAGAAATTAAAAAATGTGATTCCGTGTATGCATGTGAATATGTGTTTTGGTGTGTGTGTGTGGGTGTGTGAAGGAGAAAAAGAATTTATATTGTGCTACATAATTATATTACTACAATTATTATTAAAACATTTAGATACAATTAAATCCTATAGAGTTTACCTTACCAAACTTCCTGTGTCAGAAAATGCTTCGTCCTATGCTGAATGAATGCAAAACAAAAGGAGCAGAAAATAAAATTGTAAACTACAATGATTACTATATAAATATAATAAAATGTACTGGATAACATATACCTACAATCCACAATGATTTTTCTTTTTCACTAGAAAGTTGCCTCATATTTTCATAGATGTTACAGACACATATGAACTGGTTAATGAGCTCGCGGTGCATCAAACTACAAACTACAAACAACAAACTAGGAGCCATTTCAAAAGTTGCTTTTCCAGAGAGGAGTTTGAGGAGTTTGGAAATGTGTATACAATTCCTTTCAAATTTGGAGATTGTGTACATATACCGTGGAGGAGAGGAGACAGGATGAGCAGGAACTATTTCTGTGTGTGTGTGTGTGTAAAAAATATACATTTGTTTCTTTTAAGCAGAAAAAAAAAAAAATTGCTAAAAACTTCAAGAAAATCCCAAAGTACTATTTCACTTGGTATCATGCGTTTTTCCCCTTCTTTTTTTCTCCATTTGTTTTTTCTTATTTTGCACAGAGACATTCTCTCATTCTCATATGCTCGGGACTTTTTCTATAAAATGAAAAGGACTCAGAAGGACAAGAGAGAAAAAAGAAGAAGAGAAACGGATATCGACAAGACAAGATTTTTTTAGAGTTAAGACGGAGATGGGAAGTGAGAGTGAGAAAAGGAAAGAGACAGTGAGAAAAGGAGAGAAAGAGGGAGAGAGAGAATGGAAAGAGAGAGAGAATGGGAAGAGAGAGAGAATGGGAAGAGAGAGAATGGAAAGCGAGAGAGAATGGAAAGCGAGGGAGAATGGAAAGAGAGATGGAGAAGGGTAGAGAAAGAAGCCGATAGGATGAGATGAAATGAAATGGAGGCCTTCATGTGTTTCCATCAGTTCAAAGATCTATAGGGAAGGAGAATAGTGAGATTGAAGACGCTACCCGCAAACACCCCAATGAACTCGTAGCATTTTTGTGACCATTTGTCTCACTACCGTCGAAAACATCAACGTTCAACCTTCTACTTACTTGCTCAAGAAGCATACAAATATCTGTAGAGAGTTTTCCTTATACATTCAGACTCGGCTTCAGTTCCAAGAGTAGAAAAAGTAAAAGTGAGTAAGCCATTGGTTCAAAATTCATACATAACAAACTATGAACCAACACACAGACACACCCAGGATGAGTCCATAGAAATTTACAATGCAATGAACTATCACATATCCATCATACGTATGGAATATCAGTACATGAAGAAAGAGATGGGAGCTACAAGTGGATTTTTATTCAGATAAAGTTCTTTTCTCTCATTACAATTCCAAATTCCAGAGTCCACCAAAAACCAAAACGAAAATCAGAATTACTTGTATCAAGTTCGTTCCGTGAAAAGGAATTCCACTTTTACATTGAAATGGAGGAAAGAAAAATTCCCTACTAAAACAAAGACTTTTTTATACGCAGTCATTTGAATTATGCTCGAAATTTATTGCCATTGCTATTTGCATTGCTATTTGAAATGGTTTTTTTTTGTTTTTTATTTGGACAGTTTTATGGCTGCATATGTAAAAGTTGTGTTTGTGAACTTTCTCTCCAGGTTTTATCTATACGGCCAATAAACACATTAAATTAACTCTTTCTCCTGTTCTAAATCATTTGTATACTTGTACAAAAAAGGTCACTCTCACAGTACGTAAAATATCATTAAAAAACCGCGTGCTTTTTTTCAGTAAACGGTGTAAACATGAAAAATCTCCACCTCGTTTCAGAAAATTATATGTAAATTAATTTGAATTGATTTAAATCAGGAGCAGGTAAAACATCTTGGGCTTGCATGAAGTGAATGTACATTCTTAAATGTTTATAAAACCTTGTATAAATATTGTTCGAAAACCTTTAACATTGTTTACTTTAGGAGTAAAAAAAAAGAAAGATGGAGATCCCACATCTCCCTGAATAGTAATTCTTTTCTAATTTTTCTGCTCCTCTCGTTGTTGTATTTAATACGATGGAAGAAAAACTACTCCCCTGTTTCTCCCCGTGTAAGTACTGTTCATATAAACTCTTGTTTCTGAGTCCTCGTGATGGATGACAGGTTATTAGAAAATGCTATAGAAACTTTGGGGCAAGTTTGAATAGCATGAAGCACCAAGAAGGAGAGATGTTTAATACTTTAATACTTAGAGTATGTATATATAACATATTATGCAAACTCTAAGCTTAAATACTCATGTTTCAGAAATACGCGTACTTGTAGCTCTCAAAAAGTATTTCAGTATTCAGTAGTTTCCTCGTCTGTGTTGGAAATATTTTGATGGTATGTTGACAACTTGAATGCAAACAAATACGCAAACAAATACAACTGCTGCTGCTGCTGAGAAAATATCAAGGCCTTCTTCCCCTTCGAACGATACTTTTGCACCGATATTTTTTGAAACATCCCAACTTTCACGTTTCCTCGTTCCCTGTACGAATAAACTGAAGGCTGTGGACAAGTTAATTAATTTGAATAAACGCTCGAGTATTTCTCTCACTCTCACTATGAAAAATCGAAGCGAGAATTGCTCACTGCTTGATTACATTTTCGATTCGTGGTAGATTCAATTTCAGGAATTCATTTAATTGATTTTGTTCCAGATTCAAATAGCAAAGGCAAAGGCAAAGGCAAAGGCAAAGTCTAACGGAATTATTATTGAAGACTTTTTTTCTGTAACCAAATAGTCATACTCAACAAAACCCATACACTTTCCCAAAAACATGTCATGATGAAAATCCTGTAGAGATATGCTGGGTGAATGTACTTAACTACAGATACCAGGTACTTATGGCACTTAGCGTGAAATGACGATCTGTGCTGACAGAAATGTGTTTTGTTTTCTTAATCCTATGTTCAAGCCAAGAAATATTTGGTTCATATCCTCTTCATGAGAATCCCAAAGTGGACCTGCTACAGAAAAAAGTAAACAAAAGTGGATGATGAATAATATGAATAAAAATAAAACTACCTACATACCTAAAATACCAACAGAAATAGAAATCTTTCCCCATTTCCAAATTTCTTCTATCAAAAGTCTTCCATGTACAGAGGATGGTTCATTAGTATAAAAACGATTTTCAATATTATTGTTTACAGATTTTTCGTTTTTCGTGTGAACTGTGTAGGACATTTAGTTCTAAATCTAAAGTGACCACGAAATCTGACTTTGTTCCACGCATGACCTTTTTACAGCCTTGGACAGTTTGTCATTTCCGGTTTATGATGTGGTGCTGATTGAGCTTGTAGACGCGGGCTGTACCTCGTTCAATCTTATAAAAATGTTTGATTATTCGTTGGACAGTTCTTGTAGACACTTAACCTTTTGTGGACATGTCTTTTTGAGATGGTGCATTGCCCACGGAGGTCAGGAGGTCACCTTTCCTAAAAATCACCGAATTCAGGACTTTTCGGGGTTATCATTCAACAGACGATTTTTCCCCTTTGGCCTTTGCCTTTCATTATTGACTTTCATACATGAGTATATTATGACCCCCTAATTAAAAAATAACTACATTTTTAACTTTTGATTACGCCACTTTGGCACTGTAGCTCAAACACCTCGTGGAAAACGCTAAAACCATACCCCTCACTTTGGGGTCAATTCTGGGGGGGGGGCGTTTTTAATGAAAATGAAAATTTTCTTTTTGTAGTTTAGACAACATGTATCTCTCTCTCTCTCTTATAAAAACGTAACCCCATTGCACTGCTGACCACCCAACCATTTCTACAGGCCTAAATACATCGTTTTTAAACTAATGAACCATCCTCTATATATGTAATCGTTTATTTCTTTTGTCACACATGAATTTGTTGTTTTTTGTCGTAGGAATTTCTTGGATATTATCTGTGACATCCTATCGATTTCTTGTTTACATTTTCTGTGTATAAATGGGCACAAAATGAAAGAACTTGTCAGAATTCTTTTTTGTTGTTGTTCATATCCAGAAATTTCGTGTCCAAATTACTTTAAAGCTATCTGACCTGACTTCGTTCTGTGTATATTTTTTCCCTTCTCGTGTAATAGTGAAAATGATAGTCTAATTTCATTGTTGGTACATTTGTAATAGGAATAAGTATAGGGGAAGGCTACATTACAATAGAAAGTAGAGAGACAAAATGTTTTCAGTGTCCTTCGTTTACTTGTATTATGCATATAGTTATACACTATACATAATCATTATATTGTATAGACCGGGGCACATGCATATTGGTCTTCATTAAAGTTTTTCTCTTGTGGGTACCAAAGGGAGAGAGAGAGAGAGAGAGAAAAGGAATAAAATTATATTGGGAGAAAATAGTAATCGTTATGGCGTCAGACTTCAGATATGGTGACTCTTCAGAAGATCCAGTATGCGAGCATTCGCGAATTGCAAGATAATTTGTTGTTTCTTATTCTCCGTCTTCTGAATGTTTTTTCTCTTCTCTTGCCGCATTGTCATAGCTCCCTTTGATTGCTTCCCTGGAAAATTGTCAGCCAAACTCCACAGTTAATCGCACACATACATGCATAAGGATAAAAACACGCACACACACACACGTACACGTACACATACATAGAGATATTCGTAAGTCTATATATAGACTTGAGACTTGGAGTAAACGATACTAATAAACAGGATGGTCGTTGATGCCTTAAGGTTATGTCGCATGGTGATATCTTTTCCTTGTGATACTTTCCATTTAATCCGTCTCTACAGATTCCACGCTCCACTCATTATTGTACATTGTACTGCACTAATGATGACACAAGTTCTGAACAAGTTTCTCATATTTGATATTTGATACATTGTGCCCTGTCATAACCCAGCCGAACCGTCATCCATTTCTCCGTCTCCGTTTTTCAAATTTCAAATGTCAAAGGAAGAGGAAAGATGAGATGAGAAGAGAAGAGAAGAGCGTGTGCAAATGAAATGACTTATACCTTTCCCTGCAATCTTGAAAATTGTTTAGCCTGATCCTCATGCATACACAAAATATATAGAATGTACAGAATATACAAAATACATTTTGCAAATGCACTCTTATCTCAGTCTTTAAACCATTTGAAATATTAATAACGCCCGAGGATTCTACCTAAGATTTCCTTTCTTTTCTAGACACAAAATTGACTTCTCTTCCCATTTAGAGAGCTGTAGAAAAAGCATAAGGACTTGTGTACGATTTCATTTCCATAAAATATTTATTTTCTCAAGAGGATTCATCAATCAGTCTTTATATGTAACATTTCAACATTTCTCAACTGTATTATACTGAATCCCAATGGATTTTTTAAAGGCAGATTCAATGTAATTTGCGTATGAAAATTATGGCGTTAAATGTTGTTGCCCCCCCCCCCCCATGTTTTTCTTTAGAATTATATGATTATTTATAGTTTGTTTGTTTATTTGTGTGGTTGTGTGGTTGGAGATAAATCTATAAATCTAGAGAAATGGGAGAGAGGACAGCGCAGCATGGAGAATATTAAACGGGGAATTTGTGGGACATAAAAATCACGGGATATTCTGAAATTTGACGTTTACACTCATTTTATCTCTGTTATGTTCTCCCCGTTTTCTTTTTTTTTGACTCTCAGCTCCCGCTTGTAAATCGTTTTATTGCCAATTACTATACGAGATTTACTATTCGTTTCTTATACAGCTCAATGAATCTCTCATGGCTTTTCACTATTTGTATTTGTATCAGTACGACAAAAATTATTTCACTGTTTTCTCCTTCCTTAAAAAAATGGAGCATATCTCAGTGTCAATTTTTTGAGTTACCGAATGCATTTGTTGTCGTTTTTCTACTGACATTTCTCACACTTTAGATTGGAAATGATTCAAGCTTCATTTGATGCTGATGTGTAAGATTAACTAGGTAATACACCTTGAGAGGAGGAGAAAGGCATTGAGGGAAAAGTCGGGTAATGAGAATTGCGATGGGATAAATGGCGGAAGTTATGGTGATTGGTATGAGAGAGCGAGAGAGAACGAGTTGCCGTGTTGACGAGTAGCAGAAAAGTAGAGCCAGACGTTTCCATCAATTTCTCTCTCTCTCTCTCTTTCTCTCTCTTTGCCTCTTTCTTTCTCTTATGCAGCAGCATCTTGTATCAATCGGGACTTTTTTTTGAGACTAATCCACATCGTCCACACTCGACGCACGTGCATAAAAAAAGAGGATATTATGATGAAGTTTAGAGTCAATGCCAGCAGCAGTGAGCAGGGACATTAGGAAAATATATATGCGTAATATATACTACAGATATATCCATGAAAACATACAAAAAAACGGGGAATGAATGAATGGGGGGGGACACTCTTTTGAATTTTCTCTCCCTTTGACTTGAAGACGGAGAGCAACGGATACTTTTTTTCTTTCTCCCAAAAAAAGAAGGATGCATTCCCTCTTGTTAAATGTTCCCGAGTTCTATATTCTATACAGATACGAGTACGTTACATGATGTAACTTGCATCACAAGTTGGAAGTCGTAACCATACCGTCGTCGCCGTCGTCCTCGTCTCCCATCAAATACTATTGTATATGGTATGAACTCGTTTGGGTGATTTTCCTTTTCATTGGACATTCAGGATGTTGACGACGACGAGAAGAAGAAGAAGGAGGAGGCGGAGAAGGAGGACAGAAGAGATTGTATATGTATGCAGGCTTCAGCTGCTGTTGAAAATACAAGAATCGTAAACAGT
Source organism: Gisinianus flammeolus (assembly GCA_034699125.1). Classification (NCBI taxonomy): domain Eukaryota; kingdom Metazoa; phylum Arthropoda; class Collembola; order Symphypleona; family Katiannidae; genus Gisinianus; species Gisinianus flammeolus. The sequence continues at coordinate 67,987 of JAIUND010000225.1, read as the reverse complement.
TGGAGAAGCCATCAGGTCAGACTGTTTTACTGAAAATCGAATGTTTTTTCAAAGGTATACCCTTCCAGTAAATTCAATACTAAAGAAGCCTCCTTCTGCGTGTGTGTGTGTGTGTGTGTGTGCTCGCTCGCTTGCACTTGTATTGGATCTATGTGAAGTGAAAAACGAATGATGTAGCAGACTCAAAGATTTTTCCATGTAGAACAGAGGACAGCTCATACAGGCATTTCTCTATGTGCAGTTTTATAGGTTTTAGTCATGAAATATTGTACGTATAAAAAACATTGTCCTTATACTTACACTGCTGCTCCTGCTTTTTTTTTTGTGACAGTCTGCGTTTGCTAGAAGAATTTTTCCATACTTTCCTTTTTTGCCTTTGATATGGACTCGTCTCTGTGTGCCGACATAAAATTCACCCTTTCAAATTTAAAACAGAAATCCTCGTTTATGAAATCTATATGTGAAGACTTTGAGTCAAAACTCTTGAAAATTTCATTCTCTCTCCATTTGAATTGACTCAAAGCATTCCAATTCATGTACATTCTACATTCTACTTTATCCTTTATCAAATGAACTCCCTGAATGAATATTTAACAGAGGTAGATGGAGAGATTGAGAGAACAATAATAAAGGAACTCTATACCCCTTTTTTTCCATCAAAGTAAAAAACAAATCAGTTTTTTCATCTCACTAACTCAAAATAAATATTCGTAGAATTTTGTATTCTTTCTCATTCCTTTTGTCATCTTTCTGAGAAAGCTAAATGTTTATTAGTCATATTCCTTGACTCATCTCATCATTCTGAATCTGACGCACTTCTCCATACATTATTTAATTTATTGCCCTTTCCCCCTTCCCGAAATATTATATTTTTTTCCTTAACAGTTTTTTAAGATTTGTGTTGAGAGTTGAGAGTGTCTCAGTCTCAACTTGAGACTTTGATGATAGAGAACTTTCTAGAAAATTTGTTTACAATTTATTATTGAATTATGTATAGGTATGGAATTTGAATGTTTCCAAATGGAGGATGGAGCACCACTTAAAATTTCCAAATCATACTTGGTTTACTCCAAAATCCATGCTTTCACTCTGCATAAATTTATTATTATAATTTATTATTATAATTTATAATATAATTTTGTAGTTTTAATCTGTATGATGATAATCGAAAAGTATGGCGTGTAAGTTTGCTCATCATATTTCTTTAACCCTTTTTACACAGACATAAAAATAGAACAGAATATACATTTTCATCCGAATCTTTCGCATCCCTTTCTGTTTTTTTGTATACACTCCAAATTGTTTGTTCCGAGTGTAGCAGATGGAAAATGAAAAACAAAAAAAAACTTTAATTAGGAAATCCTTGAGAATTTCATATGGATCTTTTCATGTGGAGTTTAGTTTTTTTTTTTTTTGGAACTACTCAACTTTTTTAATCATAACCAAAGAATTTAGAGAAAGTATTAGCTGTAGGCCATTCAAACTCATTTCTCTGTACTTTGAATATTTTCTTTTTTTAACTGGGGAAGAAAAATTTTGTAATCTGAACAAGAAAAAAAAAAGTTTGCTCAAAAATTACCGGATGGCAAAATAATAACACAGAGCGTTTTATAGGAAATTATTTTGACTATATTAGTTAGGAAATTTTTCGTGGAGTAGTTTACTTAGAAAACTTAAATGAAACTCAAAATTCATTAGACATTTTCTGCTATACTATCATCTTCCATATTTATCTGGATCATATAGTATCAACATATCAACAGTTCCCACATCTGAAGACCTGCACGATTACAAGTGCTTTTCGTCTTGATGGATTAATCAATTAAGACATTTGAAATAGAACGGATATTGGATGCTGATGATTAGTGTGATTAGAATGAGATCGGCAAGTTTTTACTGAAACACACTCGCATAGTATTTTTGTCTCTTATTTGTTTTACTCCACGTCGTTTTTTTACAGATACATGTACATTTAGATGGAGAAGGACAAATCAATTGAATTGAATCCACAGATACCTACATGAAAAAGAGCGATGTTTTTTCCCTCATTTGCTAATTACTCCTCGGGATTTTCATCACTTAAAAACCATTTTCATGTTCACCGCGGCGACTTTGGCAATGAATTACTTTGTTAGTTAATTAGTTTAGTTTTAAATGAACTTTCAATTTACTTCACTCACTTTCCATTTCATTTGATGACGCAAGTTTGTACACCGCTAAAAACGCTAAAAATAAATCATGTGCTTCTGTTTTGCTTCGTCCTTGTGGTTTATTTGTACACTCCCTGCAAAAATCGTTTTGAGGTGTTTTAAACCACAGAGAAAACGAACTGTACAAACATTTGACAAACAAAATCTTAGAATTTCTATATACCGAATCCCCAATAAAATTCATCAGTCAAATTGTTTGAGTATTTTAATTGACACAAAATACGGAGAACCTTCAAATTACAAGCAAACGCGGTAGAAAATAAAAGCCCATTTCCTAAATCATCCTCACGTTTATTTCAACAGCAAATTCATCCTGCGACTAATTGGTTTTTTTCAAGTACATTCCATTAAAAAAAAAAAAACAAGAGCGAATACAGAGACAATGATATTGATTGTATTAAATTTATTACTGGAGATGTGTGAAATGTGAATAAATAAAAAAAGACATTTTACGAGTAATGTGGACTCTTTTTTCTTGCGCGCTCATACATGCAATGTGTTTTTCTCCCCTATGTTCATTTTATCTCAAGGCAATTAGTACGATGAAAGTTTTTAATTTGTAGACCAACATCAGGATGAGTCGTCGTCAGTCTCTCTTTTTTTCGCCTCGAGACAAAAGCGCAATGTAGCCAAATGAAAGTTTGCTCTTTTCTCTCATCCACGAGAGAAAATGAGGCGATGAGAATTTTTGAATGAATACAAATGTAAATTGTAGATGGATGTAACATATGGTGTGTACTGTGTTAAGTCTTTGAAGAGTTCCAGATTGTAGTCATTGTTGACACGGAGAATAAAGCTGTGGAATTTTTTTTCTATACTACTCTAAATTCTCGTCCTTGTCTCGTCGTTGCCTGTCTGAGGTTCCCACTATTACAAAATCTATCGAAAGAATGAAACGTTCAAGCCTATCTATAGGAAAGCTAAGAAAAAAATGGGGCATCCGCGTGAGCATGAACGAGATGATGAGACAAAACTGAAAGTTGAGCTCCTGAACGTGTACGTGTACGCCGTCTGTGTATCGTATCTACATATCTGCACAAAATGTCTAGTTATGTCTGTGTGTGTGTGTGTGTGTTTAGTGGAGAAGCTTAAAATCCGACAGAACAATTTCATGCCGAGGTGTTGTTGAGATATTCTTGGATAGTTTCATGAGATCATATTGCTGATTTAGGTAAATTTCCATCGATTTTCATTTGTGCTCTGAATATATTGGCGAGGGAAAAAGAAACAGAGGGGTCGTCGAGATTTGAGAGAGAAAAACTTCCTTGCCTTTTTGTTGCGGGTTTCTGTTCACTGTCTCTAAAGGCATTTCTTCCTCTCTCTCTCTCTCTCTCTTTCTTTCTTGCGTTCGTCCGTCCTTTCAGGCAGCTGATACTGTTGATGATATGCCTCAGTCAACGTGCTCCTGACTCTTGCTCTTGTTCCACTTCCACTTTGCTTCGGTTTTTTTTCTGGTTTTTTGGCTCTCGTCATGTATTTGAAAAATACCACACCACACACACACCATTTCTTGGTTTCTAGGTAGACATTTTGTACACAGATTTTATGCTGAAACCAAAATGCGGCAATACAGTTTCTCAATTCTTCTCTCGATTTCCTCTTCTTCGTTTCCTATAGAAAGAAAGGATTCAAAGGAAAAGGTTTTTTTTTTTCTTGAGAATAACGATACATTTTCCCTTTCTCACTATGTACTTGTACTTGACACTGAAAGACTTGAACTGTTTAAGAACGTGATTTAATACAAAAATCCCTTTTCGTTGGACGTTTTGAAGGGAAATCAATGGACTTTTCTTCTCTTTTTTTTAACAGAAAGGACTTTTTCATAATAATTAATTTTTTCTCTTCTATATTACAACATGATCTAGTTCACAGTTCACACTTTGCAAGTCACGAGTCGGAATTGTAGTCATCTCAAAATATTCCCATTACTCAACTTTTGCTCAGATTTATCACAGAAAAAACTTTTTTTTTTCTTTCTTGCGGCTTCAAATGGAAAGTAAGAAATTTCAATGAAAAAACTAGAATTGGAATATTCGAGAAAATTTTTATTATGCTGCTCCTTATAAAAAGCAGCATCAAAAAATCTTACTACAAAAAGTATACTTTTTGTAGTAAGATTTTTTTTTATTAGAGTTTAGACGTTTTTTTTCTGGTCCAATAATCAAGAAAATCTCGTATCGGGGGGATGATGGAATTTCTTGGATTAAATATCAAATGGAACTACTTTTTCCATGCTCTTCGTCCTGTACCGGATTTCTAGACGAATGGTCCATCCAAATATTTAAATGAAGAATTCCAAACTCGATAAATCTTTTTGTTGGAATAACGAATAATCACGTAAACTACCAAATACATTTCTTATCACCACAGTTGAACATTGAATAAATCTATGTAATTTTCAAAGCGAACTTCCTAGGAGCCATTTTATTTTATTGTATTTTGTCCTCTGTCAATTGAATTGAGTGTTGACATGATAAAATACTGAAAATGCTTCATAAATTCAATTTCCGTCCAATTCCATATATGGTGAACCACATTATATTATATTTCATTTCTCTATCAAAACCCACGTCTGCTCTCATTTAAAGGTGACAGAGGATAAAACGTACGTGGGTGACGGAATGGATCCACACACACACACACACAAATTGATATGGCTGTACATGATCCACTCCCAACAACGTTGTCAGAGTTGTAAGAGCAAGAGCGTGAGTGAGAAAGCGAGACGAAGACAGAGAAAATACAAGAAAAGTTGATTTTAGAGGGGAAAAGAGAGAGAGAGAGAGAAAGAGAAAATGTGAACTGTGAATGTAAAACGAAAACTTAAGTTTTGATAAAGTTGGAAAAAAATATGGATAAAAAAAATGAATCTCAGGGTTGGTAAATCTCCTGGGGCGTCAAACGCGTTTGACTGACAACATCAAATAAACCGATTTCTCGGTTCTCTCTCATGACGGCATGCAAGTGGCTACAAGGCTAATCATTGCAAGGTGTTTATTTGTGTATGCGTTGGATGGAAACAAAACTTTGGTCGGGAAACTTGAGAGAGAGAGAGAGAGAGAGAGAGAGAGAGAGAGAGAGAGAGAGAGGAGAGAGAGAGAGAGAGAGAGAGAGAGAGGAGAGAGAGAGAGGAGAGAGAGGAGAGAGGAGAGAGAGAGCGACAGAAATATGCTTAGAAATTCAAGAAAGGAAGGTGAGCTCTCTCGGAAACGGAGAAGAAGAAAAAGGAGATGCGTGTTGGAGTTGGGGGGATGAAGGAGAAACTCTTAAAAATAGATCCCATGTTCTAATGCATCATATATGTACCGATTTGATTGCCAGACAAGAAACTACTAGACACACAGTACCGATAGACTTGCCTCGTGCACATTAACTCGAGAATACGGATACATCCATGTATGTTTTCTCCTCTCTACTTTCCCCATCTCTCTCTCTCTCTCTCTCCTTTTTCTCTTTCTTTGATTCCCAAAATTTTCTTGGCACACAACACACAATGAGAACTAGAACAGTCCCTCTCCACTCCACTCTGAATATAATGTCTATGTACTTTCCTTTCTTTCCCTCTCACTCGCTTGCAATGTAGTTAGACTCATTACTCGTCACAAATTTCCATGGATGAGTATAGGGAAGGGAAAAGAATTGCCTTCGGTCTTGGTTGTCATTTTGTTGCGCGTTGCTTTTAAGAATATATCCGAATTCTCTGGTGCTTCTACTACTTCTACTTCTACTTGTGTTCCTGCTATCTGGGAACTTTTCAAACGGAATGGTGAGAAATGCTTTCTCCTCATCTGTCTACCATTCGCGGATTCTAATTCAAGCACAACAAACACATTTCTCTCTCTCTATCTCTCTCTCTCCTTTTTTGCATTCTTTATATTCACATGCATTTGTCCGTGAAGCTCATCCATGCTCAAATCTCTGTGTGGATGTGAGAGAGTGAGTGAGCGTCGGGGTATGTATTCAATATTGAGTGGTTGTGTGTTACTAGTCAGTCAAGGTTTGGCGGGTTGTCTCCTTTCATTTCCCTTCTCTCCTTTATCCTGTTTCTTACACATCAAAATAATGCTTATATTTTCTCTCTTTTCTTTCTATTTCTTTTGAACGCACATGAGAACGAAGAAGCAAGATTGGACAAATATGAGTTTACATCAAAATATCATACAAAGACGACATGTAGTAGCTTTTCATGCATATATCGTACACGATATATCTGTATATGTTTGCATATATGCCCATATTGCGTGTAGAAAAATCCTTGGCTTACCTTGTTCGCCTTTTATATCGTCAATTAGTATTCATTGCCGATTCGTGACTTTGCGTGTAATTAATTTAAATTACATCTGCTTCAGACACAACTGTGTAACCACATTTGTTGAGTTTGCATGATGTATTTTATCGTATATCTCCATTGAATTTGTCCATTACGATTTCTCATATATATGGAAAATTCACCTTGTGCAACTTGTGTTTTTTGTTGAATTTTTCATACAACATCTAGCACTGAATAGAATATTGAGCTGTATAATGCATATGCACTCATTCATGTACGGAGACAGATTGGATTTGGAGGGGAAATTTTTTCCTTTTCAGGGGAGTCTCACAGGTGACAAAGTGAAAAGAGGAAGAGAAATCACTTTCTCTCAACGCGTGTTTCCCCGTTCTCTCATCATTCTCATAAATTTAGGTTGTTCTCTAATTAAATGCCTTTCTTGTTTGACTAGACTTGGTTAAACATTTTCTCATTGTGATTCAATCCGAGTCCGTCGAGACAAAATTGATCATTTTCATTTGTGTACTCTGGGTAGCAAAAAAGCAAGTGCAACCAGCTTAGAAGATTAGAAATTAATCTCATCATTTCCGATTGCATCATTCCTACATATATATCTAACATATCAAGAGAAAATGTGTATACGTCTTCGTATTTAAATAAAGGATAAAATTATTTTACTCAGTTGATATAGTTGATTACATTTTTAGTACACTGAGATTCTTAAGAGCTCTCTGGGTCCTGTAGTATACAATATGTACAATGAATCGTATTGATCAATGGAATGCTCGAGTCGAGTATCCATTAACAAATAAAAGTTAGGGGGAAAAAGAGAGAGATGAAAAGCGAGTTTGTGTGTTTACTGTATACACGTCACTGTAATAAATTAAAGTCGGTCTGCGAAGAAGTGAGCAATATAAAAAGATAAAAAAAGAGAGCTGATTCAAAGGTTGCTTGCTTGGTGGAAATATAAAGGAGGATTCCGGAAAGAGGTGCTGGAGGGAATGTCCAAAGAAACGGAACGTGTGTGTATGCAGAAAGTGTGTTCGTGTGTTCGTGGAGAGAGAGGAAAGAAAGTTTTGAAGGAAATTGTCCTCATCCTCGGGCATCTCAGAAAGCATCAAAGTAGTAAACGACGATGAAAAAAAAATCTCCAACTTTCTCCCTCTCCCGCTCTCTTTCAGGGTTCATTGAAAGTAAAAACTCAATGCAATATGTACAAAACAATAATGGTGACGCGTACAAGATTTATTCGGCAATTAAATACAGGTGAACAGGGTTTGTTTGACAATAAATTTTAGATAAACAATAGGATTTGTTCGGCAATTAATTTTAGGTGACCAAGATTTGTTCGGCAATTAAATTTGGGTGAACAAAATTTGTTTGGGGCAAATATAGTTTTAAGTGAACAAGATCTGGTCGGCAATTAATTTTAGGTTATACCAAGATTCGTTCGGCAATTATAATTAGGAGAATGACATTTCTTTCATAGTAAATAATTGGTGAAAACGATATTTGTTCGGCATTTACTTTTAGATGAACAAGATTTGTTCGGAAAATAATTAAACAAAATTTGAAACAAATTTGGCTGGTAATTGATATATACTTAGATATGAGTTGAACAGGAATGGTTTGGAAATTAAATTTGTGTTAAAATAGTGGTTTTTTCAATAATTAATTTGCGGTGAAACCGATTTTTTGGGGCAATTTATTTGAGATGAACAAGATTTGTTCGGCAATTAATTGGAGATGAACAAACTCATACCTCGCCTTATCTAGTGAAAATGCGCATTTCCTCCATGGAATGCATTCCAGTTGCCCAGAGTACACAGACAAGTATACAGTCATTCGTTGTTTTTGGGAATGACATTCCCATTTGCATGAGGAGTTGCATTGGGGAAAAAACCCGGTGAAAGTGAGTAGCGGTTGAGGAAGAAACTCTTATTTTATTTTTGATACGACTCCACGAATGTGTAGGATTTACAACATTTACAACATGCAAATTTATGTACAAAAGACAAACCCTGATTCCTCCATACATTTTTTTTACCCCCTTCAGCTTGCTTGAAGTTCCGATTCACACACAGAATTTACATGTCTACAATTTTCTGTGTGTGTGTGTGTGTGGGAAAATGTGAGAAGAATTTCTTCAGGCTTGCTTGTTTTTGTTTTTCCATTTCATTTCCCTCTGCATGTTTCTCTCGTCCAAATTTCTGTTTTCTATTTTCTCTAATACTAACGTCGTCGTCGTCATCGTCGTCTCGTCTCGCCTTGACTCGACCTCGACGGTTCAAGTAACGGGAAATCCGATCACAAATGCCGAGTAGGATATTTAAGCATTTTCAATAAGTACATACATGAAATGGAAAGGGCGAGCAAATTGAATAAAATGTGTGTTATGAGGCACATGGATTCTCTATCGTTCTCTCTCTTCCGTTGCGTATCGTATATCGTATATCTTGTGCATATGCATTATGCATGTAGTTATGTGTACGAATAAGAATCGTTGGTAGATTCCAAGAGTTGGATTCATTTCATTTACATAATAACAGTTTGAGTTGCCAAGCATATCAGGGAATCGTCATACTTCCTTCATAAAGTAACAATTCTGTGTGTGTCCTCGTTATCGCACACATAAATCCAATGTAATTACATTCCAATTGGAGACTGCCAGCGTGAAAGGGGCGACACAGAACGGCGGTGATTTTTTCTCTCCTCCGACACACAAATCCCATGTGGATAAACTCCAGGGCATATTTCAACTACTTCCATAATTTAATAAAAAATAAATCATTTGATCTGTTTCCCAAACATTTGTTTCCTAACATTTTCTTTTCAAAGTTGGAGATCCAAAATACAACTGCGGCATTGTTGAACGAATAAAATTCAAGAGAAGAATCCAGGAAATGTATCTGTACCTGTATATTATGGAAAACCATAAAATTGAATCAAAACATTAAATACGAATAATTAAATCTACCCATATTTCCAATGTAATCCAAACCCGCGCTCAAAGACATTGATTCACAGTGCATAATTTCCCGTTCAACAAGTAAAAATTCCAACTCGGCTATTTTACTCGTACTCAATATGTATATCTTTTTGTATTATCAATATCCAGTTTGTTGGAGTCTGTCAACAGTTTTTGGCATCTCTGAGAAAATTATAGACGAAATCAATACAATAGTCATAAGAGGATCAGGTCTATATATATCGTAATATATCGTAATCACGTGAATCCATAAGCAAATGAAATTTTTAATCAAACGTTAAGTTAAATGTGTTAAAACATTTACTATTTTGAAAAAAAGTTATGTTTTACTGATTGTGTGAGTCGTTGCGGCTACCACGTAAAGTGACAGTGACAATAACTGTTTTCTCTCTCTCTTTCTCTCTCTCTCATTGCTCATTCTATTATGAACATGATTTCAGGTATTTTATAGGGGACATTTCATTTCACTCTGCAATTAAAATACTGGGGAAATCTCTGTGCTCGAAAATTCACATGCTCCGTATTTAAATTCCCTGATTCAATTTTCCGTTCCATGGTATTCGATTCCCTTTTCCCTCGTGTTTTTTCCATTATTTAGTCCACAATGAAAGGACATAATATGACGAAGCTGTTAAGAAAAGGGTGCACATGCTACTTTCTAGATTCCGAGTTATAGCGCCTTGAATATTTTTCGGCTGTTTAGCGCGTAAATGAGTTACTCAATGATTTCAAATTCAAGAGCAAAAAAACACAAATCATCGGTTTACTTTAATTTCGAATTTTTGGAGCAGTTTAACGACAATTTCAAATTACATACTTTTTATCAGTAAAAAAGGTTTAAACTTGTCCTAAAATGTTCACCATATTCGTTTGTCCATAAATATGCAGAAAAGTGATTTTTCGCAAGTGCACCCTTTTCTCAAAAACGTATTCATACAGAAATCCAAAAGAGTATGTTATTATTATCTGTCTAATGAGCATTACCAAGAAAATGACTAGGTAGTTTCAAAGAAATCCATAGAAAATCCAAACTATGTACAAATGACGAGAATATGGCAATGGAGATTATATGCGATACTGAGAAATTTTCCCATTTGTAGTATCGATTGCCCCAAAAAAAAAAACAAATAATTCTGCCCAAATGACTGTTGAGCACGGAGGAGAGATGAAAACAACAAATCTAAAAGCAGGACACACAACTTTGTACTGTACTACTAATAATAAGATTCTGCCCGCGAAGGAGAAGGTGGAAAGAGTATACACATCTTTATATGCAGAGCCTCATATCGAAACTATTGATTTTGTCATGTATTTCCAATTTCCACAAAGACCGAGACCGAGAGAAACCCCGAAATTCCAAATTGAAATAGACAGAACAAGTTCAGATAAATCTGAATGGATATTATATATTAAAAGTTAAATGTAACATGACAACCAATCTTCACTTGGCCTCGTATATTCAGATCTGTACGCTTGAAGGTAGTAAGAAAATTGAAAAGGTAAATATCACATTATCAAAGAGAGTAAAACGACGACAGAAGCGGAGGACTTTCTCTCTTCTCTCTCATCTCTTTCCGTATTTTCCTTTCCATCAAGGGAGAAAACTGAGAAGGAGAAGGATTCAATATAAAATAAAAAGACCAAGTAAAATCTACTAAGTAAGTAATAAATGTAATATTTGATATGTACACATAATATCTGCATGGGCGGATGGATGTTTCATCGTAAAAAACATTTTTGATCTAGTTTTTGAGGGCTTCAAAGGGAGTATATTTATATATATATGTTACGCTCAAAGTTTCAAGGTAGTCAAGGCACACATACACACACACACGCACACAAAACGTGGGACATGTACAAACAGGAACAGATAGGCCCGGAGTTCTAGTGAGTAGTTAAGTGAGTCTAGACAATCGGATGTCGTATGGTTATGCAACGTGAACTGGATGACATATGTAGGTGGATAAACGACAAAACTTTCTCTTCCATTTTCTCCTCTTCTCTCTCTGTTTCTCTCTTCTCAGTTTTAAAAGAGAGAGTTGAACTCACAACGATAGCACAGAACACACTGTGAAAGAGAAGAGAAACAAAAGCAGAAAGAGAGACAGAGAGACAGAGAGCGAGTTTTCAAGAAAATATATAATAATACATATAGTGATGAGTATATCACTCGAGGCAGTGGATATATCGTTTGCTTTTACCTATGTCCGTGTGGTGTGTACATGCATTGGCGTGTATTCGTGAAGAGGAGGAGAAAGAGAGAAAGAGAGAAAGAGAGAAAGAGAGAAAGAGAGTGATAGAAAAAAGACATGAGCTCGTATCCGTATCTTGTACTTTCTTCAACTGACAAGTACAAGTAGAAAACAGGGGACGAGGAACGTGAATGAATTTCTTGTGAAAAATATATATCCTGTTGCTTCTTATTCTTCTTCTTCTTCTCTCCCTCCCAGACAGAGTATTTTCTCTTTTCCCTCCTCTCTTTCCATCGTTCTGTTCTGTTCTGTTTTGTCCATTGCCTGTTCAATTTCTAAGGTGTCCTCCTCGAGAAGGAACTTAAATTTTCTATTCTGAGAATGCACACACCATTTGTATTGTTTGTATCCTGTTGGTCTGTCTGTGTTTGTGTACTTTATCTCGATATTTTTTTATGGTATCGTCTGTTCATCCGGAACATGCAGTTTGTTGTCTATGTGATGTGGAAGAGTCATTCTGTGTCATTCTCCCAAGGAAATCTCATCAAATTCACTTGAACTTCTTATTTCAACGGCCATTGAGATTCCAAGACCAATAAATTTACGTATGCACTCTCAACTTACAGTCAGTTCCATTCAAAGTATATATGTATATATCGAGTATTTTCTCTCTCTCTCTCTCTTTCTCTCACAAATCCTTCTTCATCTGTCTCAAACATCCATCGGAGAAAAGAGAAAACCCACCGTCAACCGTCAAGTTCCATATATGTTCACTCTAAAACCGTGCATTCCCTTGTAGAATGGAAACACATGGAGGAAAAAGCACTCACAGTAGTCAAAGTCACACTTGTTGGGAAAAGGAGGAAAGTACACAAAGTTTCCATATATCTTACATACGTATCTGTGGATAGTGGATACACCTGCAATATACACAAAAACATGTAGAAACCACGGAGACAAAAAAAACAAGAAACTTTTTCCATTCATGGAGAGTTTTCATCAGACGGAGGGTTATTGCTTGGATGGAAAAATCTCTGAAAATAACTGGAGTTTCCATACTGGAATCACCATCGCCCTTCATTACCATAAAGCAAATGTGGTCATTCCGTCTCTGAATCTCTAAATGAAATGTGAAATGTGTAAACTCTGCATTTGCTTGCTCAAAAAAAAAAGTCAAAGTATTTCTCATTTTCCCGTACATGAATATTGCTTTTGCTCGTATACTCTGACTCCAAACACAAACACATAGAGATATCGTACATGTATGTAGGGAGACGAGACGAGACAGACAGCTTCGTTTCCATTTTCCATTTTCCATTCTCAATTTGAATGCTCATGAAGTCATGAAATAAACTAAAAGCTACCTACCTACCCCCCCCCCCCCCCCTCACAACTTTCCGTCTTTTTATTAATCATCTCCCGCCTCTATCCACAAAGCCTTTCCACTCATTGCACTTGCATGGTGAATCCCGACTTCTATCCAAATAACTATGTATCATATTCCCTCCAAGCAAAAACATACAGAGACTTTCGCGGTTCCTCTTCAATGGAGTCGGAACGATATTTATGCGTTATACTCGTATGCATATGCACAAAATTAATCTAGCAAAACATTTGGATTCTTTGTAAAAATTCCTTTCGCTCTCAATAAAGCCCAACTATGTATGTGTAACTGTTTACACAAACGCCCAACAATTCCTGTTTAATTTAAAAAAGAATTTATATACCACATTGGATTAAATCTCATCACCATAAATTGTTTATCGATGAATTGCGGATATTTTTATGTCAAATAAATTTCGAGGAAGGTTCTAAGCATGTATGGGAAGAATATTCATATACATAAATGATGTCGGACTCTACGGAATTTATGTAATAGATTTATAGATATTTAGAGAGTAAAATACAGGAAGGATCAAGTAGGTAACTCTTGTCCTGTTGTTCTATCGCCTTGAGTATCTCTCTCTCTCCTCCTCTCGAGTGTATCCAAAATGGAAAGCATTTCCAATACAGCTGACACCACACCATTTGCAATGAGAGAGAGGGAGGGAGAGTGAGAGACAGAGAGAAAATATATATTTGTAGGAAATCCAGGAGGACTTTGGAAACACATGAGGAACCAAGAGAATAAGAGGAAGAAAGGAGAAGAAATAGAGCTGGCCAAAGTCACTTTCCCTACGATACGTGGTTAAAAAGCCATAGTGAAGGAAAGAATATCGACAAAAACGACCAGTACATTGGGAAGAGACGACTCCTTGACTGTGGTTGGGTTTCCCGTTACTAAAACTGAAGAGGGAGAGAGAGAGAGAGAGAGGACGAGAAACTCGAGTCTCATATCTTGAGAAATACATACTCCATATCTCTTTCTCGCCCTTTTCCCAATATTATAGTATATTATACACACGAGGAGAGGGAGAATCGAGTTTTTTTCCCCTTCTTTTCTCTTATTTTCGGCGACTGTCGAAACTCCACCCGCCTGCCACGCTTCAGTATTCTCCACAGACTCATATGCATACACACTTACACACACGTATTATGATTATCCTGCCTGACTCCTCGAAAGATCCTTGGGAATATTCACTGCAAACTCTCTGAGACTCCTCGACTTAATATGGTGGTGTTGAATGTACACAGATATTTCCTTTGACGCACCCGCAAACACATTAGAAGGACGTTGTTTTGAGGGCGTCGTGCATAGTTGATGTCTGCATATTATTTTATTTTATTTTCTCCCCATTAAACTCTAAATTGTCCACACCTACGGATATGCAAAAACACTATTTATGTACATTGGCAAACTACATACTACTAAATATCAAGCACATGTACATACACACACACACACACTTACGCACTTACACACTTACACACACACAATCGCAACTCGTCCAAAGATTGAGAGAAGAAAAAAGTTTTACTTTTCCCTCAGTTCTTCCTTTCATTTTCCCTCCTCTCTTTCTCTTTCTCTTTCTCTTTCTCTTGATTTCTTTCACTCTCGCTTTTCCACTTCTTTGAAAGCCACATGGAAAATCCACGGGCTTGACGTTATTCTCCATTGGAAGATGCTTTTCACATTTGTTTCTTTCTAGGAAGTGAAATCCCATTCAGATTCAAATTTGGATTCTAGATGATTCGAGTATGAATATGCATCCAAATTTCTCTCTCTCTCTCTCTCTTCCCAAGTGAGTATGTGAGTGTTTCTCTGTCTGTCTGTTTCGGTCTTGATAAATGTCAACCAGGACCATACAAATATTTCCCTGTAACTTTTCACTCATGAGAAAACGTCAATGACTAAACTAAAAAAAATAAAATATTTTTCTATGGAAATTTGTATATGTGGAACAAAAAGGGGGGAGAATCGGGGGGGGGGGGTTTCATGGATGTAAAGAACTCCTATTGAATAGCGACTACAAAATTCCATTGCATATTTTATGTATAGAAAATGGAGACTGGAGAATGTGAGCATTTTGACTTTCATCTTGGCTGGACAAATTACAATCAGTTTCATATCCCTACAATTTTCAATGTTCCACATTGAAAGTTTCCCAGTTTTCTTTCATATTAAAACTTAAATTTTATAATAGTGATGCTGTTGAATGCCACGTCCGTAAACTTAATACGATTTCTTATATATTTCCATTTACTATTCTCAATGGGAATGAACATTTTGCGTGCTCTGAACATTTTCCATATAGAAGAAATGAAGAAACGAGGACAAGGAGAGAGAAATCAAGAAGAGAAAGCGAGGAGCATGAAATTCAGTGAGGCGATCCTTTTACTTTTCCACACACACACACACACACACACATGGCTGACAAAATATTGGAACCGGCTTGGACCAGATCAGACTGCTGCCTATTCCGACACTATTAAAAGAAATGTATACGCAAATATGGATCCATGTATATTCGTTTATGCTCCTGCTGCTGCTGTTGCTGTTACTCCTACTGCAGTTGTACGGATCTGCATTGTTGTTGTTGGTTGCTGTACAAAATATGTTTGAAATGCAGAGAGCAGAGATCCACATCCAGAATATCCGAAATAGGCACAAGATTTCTATTCTATTGAGTCACGGTACACCGCGGTGGCTTCCCCATGAGTGAAATTGAATTAAATCAACTATAAGTGGAGTGTTGTGTATTAATATAAACTTTGATGTGTACGTTTGTGTGTTTGTGTGTGTGTGCATAATAGTTTTACACACATTTGTATTTACTACACACAAAAGTGTTTATAGCTGCATGCGTATAGGTAGACGTCTGAATTTTTTGCTGAATAGAAAATATCTGTAGAAGAGAGTTCATGTTCATTGAAGGGTTGGTTGCATGCCATTAGCTCGTTAGAAAAGTGGAGGAAATCCAGTCCCAAAATGTTACACGTTCACGTTTTATCCGCACACTCAGTGAGTAATTAAAAGAGTTGTGTGTGTTTGTGTGTTTGCGTGTGTGTGATGCTAATAAATAATTGACACAGGGCTTAGATTAGATGAACTCCACACATTTTACGGATAGTTAATATTTCTGTCTTTTTTGAAGACTTTTAGCAAAAGTCACTAACCAAACATGATGAAACGACTCAGAGTGATAGAAACAGATACAGAAAAACATATTATGCAAATGATGCAATGTCTGTGGGTACAAAACTCCACCGAAAGCGGTTTGATCTGGGGAGGTCATTATTTTTTTTGACCTGCCGTAGAGGTCAAACCGTTCCATCCTTAGCTGCTGTGGAACTGGACACTCAAAAGCCATAATTTGGCAAATACTGTTTTCTATCTCTCTGAATTTTTTCAGATTTTTAGTCGATGAAATTACCCCGGGGGGAATGAAAAGTAATAGCCACCGCAAGGTGAAGGTAGCTGACCCCTGGATGTCAAAGTAGCTGTTTGATGGCTTGACCCAAAACAAAATTTGCTCAGGAGGTCCATATCTATAGCATTCCAGAACTTTTCATCCATTTTGGTATAGTTATTTCGAAAAACTGGAGACGTTTTTAGTTTTTGCGTGCCAAACTTTTCAAATTTTCATGCAATTTGCCTCATTTTTAATTATCTTGTTTGTTGAAATTTCGATAGCTCTGAAACTTTTGCAAAGGTGGATTTCTTATACATTACAGTACTTTTCTTAGCAACATATCAAAGATCCTCCTTTGCGAAAGTTTCATACCTATCCACATTTCTCAGGTAATAAAAGTCAATTTTTCGATCGTTTTTTTCTGCAAAATGTCTTGAAATTTCGACACAAAAGGTTACAAATATCATGCAAATGTGTCCTCTACTATATGTAAAACAAAGTAAAAGCCTCTATCTGCTCTACGACGGACGTTATTCAGATTTTTCACTTTTTGACAAGTTTCTGACAGGAAAACGTCAAAATTTTCTTGACATGTTTTGGCCGAATGGAAATCAGTTTTGAAAGCACTATTGTTGCGGCCATAAGTGATAGTATATACTGTGTTAAAGTGTCAAAGAAATCTAAGATTTGACCCCACAGAAATGTGATAGTGTTCATCTGATCCAAGTCATAGACCTTATGTACACTTTTGTATTCGATCCAAGTGACTTTTTCCATGGCCCAACGATAAGCGCTCTCGAATTACGAAAGACGTTAGAGGGAAGGGAAGGGACTTGTAATTACCGTCAAAGATCTCTCCACTTTCCACTTTCTCTCTCTCCCGCTGCTCTCTTTCTCGTTCTCTTTATCTTTCTCTCTACCCGATCAGAATCGGAATGGAAAAAGAAGGTGGAAAAGAAAGAAGAAGGAGAAGGAACAAAATGGTCACTAATTTTATACTTCACACGTGTAATCAAAAGAAAAGAAAAGAGTAGATCATTCATCAAGGCGTGTACGTTCCGTAGTAATTCGAGAACTACACACAAACCACAGTTTTCTAAAGTACTTGACTCTCCAGCCTTTAATTTCTACAGAACCTCCAACGTTTTGAGATGAAGGTAAAAGAAAAAAGAGAAAGATAAAGCCCACACAGGGAGAGAAAGTAAAACTTGGTGGGGGTGGGGTGGGGGGAAGAGGAAAATAAAGTAATGGAAACTACTTTCTCTTTCTCTTTCCCTTTCTCTCTCTCTCTCTCTCTCTCACACATTCTTCCGACAGACGCAACTGACGAATGAGTATAGTACAAGAGACTCAAATCCCAATTGAACTGGAAATGTTTCCGAGTATTTTTGGATTGTGCTCCATGAAAAATTGATAGAATGTTCTGATAAGTAGAGTTTCCCTTTGTTTTTGTACACACGTAGAGAATGGCGGCACGAAGAAGATGAGAGAGAAAGGGAAAAGGAAAAACAAGAGCATCCTATTACAACTCGATAAAATAAAATATAGAAAATATTAGAAATATTATATTGGAGAGCCGAGTTGTCTGTCTATAGGGAGTTTTGGCGTTAGCGGAAACTCCATAGATAGTGGACGACGTCTCAATGGATATGTTCTCGTGCTCCGGGAAATGGATTGAATATTGGAGAATAGAGGGGGAAAACAAACATCAAGTTGGATTGAATGACAGCTTATCATGCCGAGTCGCCCATAGATATCTCCCACTGAACGAATGACACTCACGTTTATGAGGAAAAGATGCCAAAAATCTCTTTATGCTGTTTCAGCGGAAAGAGAACAAATTCCAAAAAATGAAAGGGGAGACAGAACAAACAGAGGAACAGATGAGAGGGAGAGATACAAAACAAGATGGCTGGGTAATGAGAGCTTCAAGTAATATCAATGGCTCGTAATAAAGTTATCCCGTTTTTTAGGTTTTGGAGACTCATCGTAAACAAACCTTTGGTTTGGATCCTAATAGGGATTGAGAGAATGAAAAAAACGAGAGAATAAAAGTCTCCATAAAGATCATCTTTACTCTCTTTCTCTTCCCCTTTTGTCTCATTTCGTTCAAGGTGACGGAGAGAGGGAGAGAGATAGAGAAAGAGAAAGAGAACGAGAGGGAAGACAAAGAGAGAAAATAGAATAATAAAGAAAACCCACAAAAGTCTATACCTTAACTCCTATGATGACGAGTTTTGTGAACAATCTTGATAGTCAATCATCATTCTACGTTCGTTTCCCTTCATTTGACGTTTCCCTCGTTGCCCTTTCTCTTTCTCTCTCTCTCTCTCTTGATTATATTGAAAAGTTAATTATATAAACTCAGAGGCCAACTCTTGACTCCTGACACTAGCCGAACCATAGTTGCTTGTTGTCTGCCTGTCTGTCTGCCTGCCTGCCGGTCTGTCTGTCTGTCTATCTTGTTGTGTCACATACACACACACACACATACAGACACCGGGGAACGAACGGAGATTCCGCGAAAAGAGTTACATATAGACAAAGGGAAAAGGAAGCTTCCGCCAAATTTTCACCCTTTCCAAGTACATGTCAGCATGTTCCGGTCTTCACTTCTACTTTCTCTCTTTCCGACTTTCCCCTGCTTTCTCTGTCTCCTTTTTACCCACTTAATACTCACGATAAACAACAGAGTGGGAAGAGGCGAAGCTCTGTCTGGGGATTTAACTCTGATGATGAGACAGAAGGGAAATGTACATGGACAACAATGGGAATTTGGAAAAGGAATGTAGATAGAGTCAAATTTTATCATATCTCACAGTTTTCACGTCAAATCCCTTTGAATTCGTCGTTTTGAAGTTTTGACACTGGAATAGAGATAGAAAACGAGAAAGAGAGAGAGGGGGAGGGAGGAAGAGAGTGAAGAGAGGAAGAGCGAGAAAGAAAAGTTTTCTCTTTGTGAACATTTTCACAACTCACATTAGTTAATGCAAAACAAATAGGAAGCTTGGGGATATCACAAGAGAGAAAAAAAGTATGAGGCGATGACTTTTGTCCTATATCCTTCTGCTTTTATTTATGCCTTCTCCAACTCCACCTCTATTTCTCCTCCTCCTACAATTTCTACACACACACACACACACACACACCCGAAATCTTGGAGTGAAAAAAAACAAAGTTTGTTTTTTTTTCTGTAAAAAAAACTAACTAGAAGTAGAACTAGGAGTTGGACTACATACAAATCCAAAGGCAAATCCAAAATCCTTACAAAAATGAGTACATTCTGTTTGTGTGCACACATTTGTATACATATGATAGCTAAAAGTAAACAGACACTTTGGAAGAGCAAAATTTTTTGGACTCTCTCTCTCTCTCTCTCATTCTGTTTTAGATGTTGCCTTCTGCCGTCTGTGATAAATTGGGCAAATCTACAGTACGACATTTTTCATTGCAAAATCTTTTCTTGTCTCAAATACATCCTTGAAGGTTCTCTCTTTCTTCTTCTTTTCGTCTTCTTTTTGGTCTCTCCCTTTCTTTCAGTATCAGTGGGAGCTTCGTGGCTTATAAATGAGGAGTAACTCCGGTATGCAACAACAATTCTTTCCAATGGAATCGCATGCTTGCGTGTGTTCCTTCCATTCAAAGTATGCATCTAGGCAGAAACGTCTCATCCAGAGACCAAGCGACTAGTCATCCTTTTGCATTGCCCATTTATCAAAATGTTGAACAAGATTTGTGTGTGATAGAAACCATAGAATGTGAGCATACATGCAGAAAGCCTGTGTCTCTGTCTCTGATATTAAGAGAGAGAGAGAAGAAGCAAGTGAGAGTTTGTATGTGCTGTTCAACTCGTAACCGCCACGAATATTTTACATTTGACTCAAAACGAATTTCACGACTAGGGCACTGGAGAATAAAAATCATTCTCTTTTTTCTTCCCCCCACAACCAATCAGACAGTGTATAGTATAACCGATTCCCAAATCATCTGCCTACACTAAACTGACTGAATTGTGTCGGGGAGTAATGAAAATTTTGAGTGGATTTCCCAATTTTGTTCTTTACTATTTTGTAGCATGAATTATGCATAGACAATCGAGATTCTATCTCATCCAATTTCCACATAAGCGAATCCAATTACCCACCGATTTTTGTCAAACTCCATATTTTTTGTTACTAAATCTTTGTCTTCCCCTTTGAATCCTCCTCCTTCTTTCTCCGTAATCGGGTGTTCAGATAGTCCATATATAATTCCATGTTAAAATACAGTTAAGGATTGATCAGATACAGATTATCCAATGGATTTTATTCAAAAAATAAGAGTTTATAAATTAAATACGCCGTTGTTTCCTCCAAAAAACAATGTCATGGACTTTTTTAACAGTCATGGAGAGAGTGTCTGTAATTTATTGTTGTGAAGGCCAGAGACTAGGGAAATTTGTATGCGGAAATTAAAGGATGGGTTCCAAAATGGAACATGGAAACATGGAAAATATAGGTACAGTCAAAGTCCCCGAATATCTACGAGTACTTACACACATATTCTTTGCACATCATATAAATTTCCATCGTGGTTCACGTTCCCTCAAATTGTTTTAGAGCATGTATAGACACAAATTATCACACTCCGCCATACCTCAGTGACTACAAACTAGGTACAATCTCTATGTTTGCATAATTTACATTATTTATTGTTTACTAACAGCTCTCATTTGGACATTTGCCAGAATCTCTGGAGAAAACAAGATTTTCATCATCAGTGTGAATTCAGGTATCTAAATCTCTCTCTCTCTCTCTCAGTCATTTTTCTGGGGCTGCACCCTTAAAAATGGTGATGAATCCCATAAAACCTTGATTACTTTCCCAACACTACAGTCACTCCTACGTACATATTACATATACAACTTAATTTAGCTGAAAATTTAGTACATTCCGATAAATATTGTATTAATTATCGTCGAACATGTCAGCCGTTCAACGCATTGTGGTTAAGTTTCTGGTCAGCCGTTCAACGCATTGTGGTTAAGTTTCTGGTCAGCCTAGGCAATTCCCAATGACAATCTAAAGCAACTCTGTATTGTTTGAAGGGCATTCGAGTTGAAATATAAATGTTGTTTTTTCCCTGAGAGAGGGAAAGTAAATAAAAAACCAACAAGTCGTTTCATGTGCAAATATGGAGGCAGACGAAGAAATCGGGTGGGAATATGTAGAATAAATGAATGGGATATCCTTTGAAATATGCAATCAAAACCAAACGAAACACATTCGTCTCTGTGTGCGTGTGTGCTGTGTGTTTGGACCTGAAAAATAGTATTGGTTACCCAGCATCTCTACTCGTAGATAAAGTACGTACCCATTATTGTTTTTGGTTATTTGTTTGGTATTGGATGGGTTTTAGTGTGAGACCAAACAAAAAAAAAGATCACAACTGTAAATGTAAATTTGAAGCAATTTGTGGATGTCCACTTACCCATATTTGAATGTGGTCATGTGATGATTGTCCATTCGCCTCAAAGCTCAGTCCCACATGACAATAGAAATAGTACAGTATCAGTATTTCCAGTATACACGTCCATTGGAATTGAATTTGAATTGGTGGTTTGACTCTCCTTCTCTCTCTCTCTGTCTCTCTCGTTTCCCCTTTTTCCTATCTGGAATCTGCTCACAAAGCTAAATGGAGCAACCAAAAACCGAATCCAAATTCCCTCTTCCTTTGGCAATTCTATTTCTCTTACGTTTTTTTTTCTTTATATATACGAACCGTTTTTATAAAGAGTTTACACTGTTCTGGAAGGATCCCTGGCATTCGCTCTCAACCATCCCTGTCAATTCTCTGTAATGCTTGTGGATCATGTCTCTTTTTAGCTAGAAGATGGACGATTTGTATGTGTTTATATGTCCATCCATGGAGACTGTCGTACAACAAATTTCCTTTCTTGTATCCGACGACCACCACCACAAATATCTCTGTCTGTCCATCTGCCTGCCTCCTCTCCCTTTCTCCCTCTCTCTCCTTCTTCTTTCTCTCTTTCTCTCGCT
Organism: Gisinianus flammeolus; assembly: GCA_034699125.1. Classification (NCBI taxonomy): domain Eukaryota; kingdom Metazoa; phylum Arthropoda; class Collembola; order Symphypleona; family Katiannidae; genus Gisinianus; species Gisinianus flammeolus. The sequence goes on along the minus strand of JAIUND010000225.1, from coordinate 45,495 downwards.
CTCTGGATAGTCTATCATTTGCCCATGATATGTATTAAAAGAGAAACGTACACTTCTCACACCACCAATGAAATGCAATGTACCCAGTTCTCTCTAACTCCAAATAAATAGTTGAGTTGAACTGTGCACATTCTCTCATGGAAAAGGCGGCCGAATCGTCTCCCTTTCCTTTTTGTATCTGTTCAAGCCCAATAATAATAATAATACCGTGTTGTCCACAGTCTGGAGGAGGAGGAATTTACTCAAATTATTCTGGCAACATATTTCCCATATTTCCCTCCGGTTACAGATAGTAAACGGCAGAGAGGAATCCACTGAGAAATCAATAGATTGATGTACATAATATGAGCAATGATATCATTTATCATAATTCATTTTTATGTGTGCTCAGCCAATTACATTGAACGCTTTATTATACACATTTTCTCTATACAGAAAATACAGATAGAAGTTGTTTCATTCTCGCTTATGCACGGAGGAGGAGGATTCGAATGAGGAAAGAGTCCACAGAGCGACGAGGGGAATTGTGTACCTACAATACAAATACAATACAATAGAATACAGAATGCATACATAGCTGTACGTATCCACTTTTTTAAAAAACTTCCTCCATCTTGTCGACTATACAGACTTCAGATAGAGGACAACAATAATTAATAAATACAAAGAGTGTTGGATGGTGGAAGGGAAAATATAAAGTCTTAATACATCATGTGAAGCATTTTCTTTTCTTTTATTTTTTTTCTTGGCCATAGTCTAAGGATAAGTTAGGAAGAAGGAGGAGGAGGGGTATAGTAAAGTAGTAAAGCTTGGAATGCATTTAAAGCTCGTGTAATTCTCACATAATATCAAATCAACGTCTCCATCAGGAAGCTCCTCGAGTTCCCTTCTTGAAAGTGTGTGTGTGTGTGTTCCCCCGTTGTAAAATAAAAAGTAAAAGTTAACTACCCATAATCATCAACGTGGAACATCGTTTGTACTTGTCTGCCGACACATTCGACGACTACTTTATCTCCAGTGGTGTCACGTTATTCTCTCTCTCTCTCTCTCCATTCTCAGTGTGTGTACACACATACACACACACACACAGTCTCAAAAATACCGAAAAGCGCAGAGTAATGCGGTTATCCATGGAGTTTTGTCATACTTGCAAGAGTGATGGTAGACTTCAAAAAATCATTAAAAGAATCACCCTAGTCTTCCAACTTTTTCCGTAAAGGAAACTGTTTTACATATACTCCTTGGCTACATAAAATCCCCAAATTCAACGGAAACTTAGGAGAGACTGGAAAGACAATAATAAATGGAATAAGTATTCGTATAGCTATATTCCTGGGAAGTATCTATTTATGTGGATATGAGCGAGCGGGTGTGGATGTGGAGTAGTCACAAATAGTTTCTTGGAACAGAAGTTTATGGCATATAAATTTAATCCACTGTATCTTCACACCCAAATTCATATTTGATGTAGGAAATACGAATATATACGAGTATATGTAGAAGATGGGAGTTTTACAAGGGAGGAGGAGGAGAAGGAGGATGTCAGGAGAAAAATGTAGTTTTATGTGTGTTGAAAAGTTGAAACAGTTTACGGTGAAGTGATGATGCAGAGTGTTCCATATTCAGTCAAGTCCAAACTAACCAGGATGAAGAAGTGTGGCTAAAGAAATGTGTGTATGTGTAAGAGGAACGTTTTTAAGGTTTTTAACAGAAGGGGAGAAGTATTCAAGTTAAAAACTTGAAATCGGTCTATTTATTTGACTAGGTACCGGGAAATATTTATGTATTTTTAATGCTCACAGAACAGGAAACCCAATTTATTTTTTCGGTACAAAGTTAATCTGAATAGAAACCCAAGTTTGAAATGGAGAGATACGGGTAAAAAAAGGAAGTAAAGTCATACATAAAATGTTCAATATTGTTATCATGGACAGGGAAACCTCACTAAATCGTGGAAGAAAAGTTTTTTTCTTTTGGGGAAAATAAAGAAAAAATAAATTCTAGTAAAATAATTTAAGAGGTGGAAAGTAGAAGAAGAATAAGCGAAATTTACAATGGTACAGAGGTGATTCCAGTTGAGAAGATGTAAATATATGTAATGGATTTAGAATATACCACTAAATACATAACACAGATAGGTATGTTGAAAATAGTACATGTTTATTTAGAGACTTTCCTTTTGAGAAGATACGACGCAGAGAGATAAAGTATTTTACTGAACGAGGGTGAGTGAGGACTCATGGCAGACAAAATCAAAATCACAGTGTAAAGTTTTTTGATCGTGCTCGTTTGAGGAGTAAAATAGACCATGGAAATTGTAGTCTATTGAAAGTTTTTTCCTTCGCTTTCTTCTTCATTTTCTTTTCTTTTGGTTCCACTCCTGACAACTGGCAAAACTCACAGGAGCCGCATCATTTTCTTTTCTCCTCCAAACGCAAAAAAAGAGAAGGAAACTCTCCGTGCAAAACCTTGGAAAGTTGGAAATTGGAAATGAAATCGAACTGAACATATAGAAAAACCTTTCAAAATGAATTTCAAGTTTTAAGTGTGTTGCTCCTTATTATCTGTGTGGTGGTGGGTGTGTTGATGTTGAATTTGAATATTCGCAAAAGAGAAGATACTCTGACGAAGGATGTGATTCATATTCTTCGTTACTTTCTCTGTCCGTCTATTGTTGCTCTCTTCTCCGTGTGTACTATCTGTATTTCCATTTTGAGCCTTTCCCAAGTGACAGATCACAAAAGGTGTCGGGATTGGCAAGACGTTCAACATGAATTCCGAGCTCTTGTCAATTGTTTCCTTTTCAATGCAAACCAATTAAAATTTCTACGTCAATCGAACAATACGGAATTTATGTGTACAAGGCAGTGGAACGTTTTCTTTCAAAAATCGTCCTTACTATGAAGTGTGAAAATGAAAAAGAAAATGGTTTCCTCCTTTTTTCACATTTTTCCGAATTCTTCCTCCTATAGCTGTCACAAAATGAGAAATTTGACTAGCCTTCCGGCTCACAAATGGAGGTCTTTTTCCCACATCTATTTTTTTATAATCCATATACAAATACAAATACATACATTCAGTGATAAAATAGTATGTATGTGCATACATCACGCGTATTTCATTCAAAAAATACAACTCCATATCATATTGCATGGATTTTTCATTTATTGGTATGGGAATTCGCATGTCCCTATTTACGAATACGTCCAGACACGCACGTGGAGATTTCTCAAATCCGTTTGGAGTTTGGGGTGAAAAGGTTTATGCAATGGAAATTGAATCGGGCCAAGTTGACATGAAATTGAACGTTTGCTCACTCAATTTTGAACCTTAATAATCTGAAAGGAATCTGGGAGAAAGGAAGGAAAAAAATTGCACTTGGATTTCCCCTCGTCCGTCTACACAGGACTTTTTTTTTTTTATCTTTTTCTTTTTTGCTGTCTTGTGTTGGGCTGAGCTGGGTCAAAGATTTTTCACGTGACTCGAAAAGAAAGTCGGTGAGAGTCCATCCTGTAAGTTGTACATTATATTATTATACTGGAGTTTTGCTGGAAGCTATCGGCTTCTGTTTCTCTCCCTCTCTCTCTCTCTCTCTCTCTCGGCTTTGACTTTTCTCTTTTGCATGTAGGTATTATGTCAAGTTGACTGGTAAGTGTGTGTGACGGTGACGGCACCTAAAATTTTACTTGTAAAATATGTCCTAACATTGGTTGTATTAGGTATAGAAAGCAACTGTCTTAATATCTGTATATGGGCTTATGCATTCTTCGTTTGGGGTTTGTCCGTGTATGTAGTATGTAGGTAGTAGGTACACACCAACGGGCTTATATGCAGAAGAACCTCGTGTTACATCAGAATAGAATTTTTACATTTCTGCATGCATTACAACGTCTTTGATGTAGCTTTCAATTCAATTTTATTTGATGAAATCTAATGCTCGAGTTTATGATTGAGGCTCTGACGATGAATGTATTTTGTAGCTTTCAATCTCATTAAGTCAGAGTCGTCGTTCCCAACTCATTCACTCGGCTCAACTCTCGGTTTCTCATCATGAAGCGGACGAGAGAAAGATAAAGAGAGAAACCATCACATGATGAAAATCTATAAAATATTTCAAGTATACAGACAGTGAGACAGTGTATTACGATTCTGACATAAACCATTACCATTATAGACTGTGGAATTTGGTACTTTGCAAGGAAAACTGGAGGCATTGGTATAGAATTTTAAAAACTTGAGTGAGTCCAAATTCAGTGAGAGAAATTGAGAGAGAGAAAAACTAATTAGAAAATGATATAAATTATTTAACTTGACAAACGAACGGGGAAAGAATTTAAGAAACGCGAAAACAATTTTCAAATTTTTTTTTTTAATTAAAACTTGCATTTTCAAATAGTTCCTCCGTTTATTAGAATATTGGAAATATTGAGAAATTACAGTGTGGAAAAAAAGATTGTGCAAGGACGAATCATAAAATATGTACTTACCTGTGTAAGTACATAGTTTGTTTTCATTGGACAGGCTGCTATATCAAATTTAGCAATTCTTTTTGAGTTTTTATTGGAAACGGAGGAGAATGGTGTGTAGTTTTGAAAAGGCTTGTTATCGTATTATGGGACCACTCCATACAGTGGGCCCTATCACTATCTAAAGTTGATGTGGTGTCAAGTGAGTAGAGTAGGTGATTCCTGATACATGGAGATCTCAAAGAGAGAAAAGAAAATGTCCAGAGAGGATTGAGGAGAGTGTGGCGAAGGGTGTGAGAGAAGAAGAGGATTTCAGTGTGGATAGTGTCACGGGATGAGGATGTTATATATTATCGGAATGAGACCTTAACTATTACCATTTCCAACGGGGGTGCAGAGATGTTTCAACAACTTTCACCAGGTTGTGTGAATATAGTCTGAAAGAAAAGTAGAAGGATCTGTATCTGTATGTTAAACACTTGAGCTATCCAGCAAAAGATTTGAGAGCACAGCAGGCGAAGAAGAGACCGAGAAAACTGTACACAGTCATAGAGATTTGTTTGTGTTCAAAATCTGTCTTTTGCATAGTCATACCCTTTATAAAACATGTGTATAAAAAGAAATGGGAGATGAAGGGGAAAAAAAAGAAAGAAAAAAATATATGTGGAAATCGAAAGGGAAACTCGTTGAAATCCTGCTCCTCCTCATCTTCTCATCTACGCCACGACGACCAAACTTGAAAGAAATCAATTTGAGATAGTAAATCTTTGATTGGAGTCAACAGTCAACTGAAACCAAAGTCATTCGTTTGCGACGGAGTTCCCATTCCCCCCTCTTCTCCTCACCAGTCCGCTCTGAAATCATTGTCAGTTCTCAATCTCATCGTTTGTATGGGCATATACTGAAGGGAAAATTTATAAAAGTAACGACGGCAAACTCATGCACACATTCACATTACACGCACATGGAAAACCAGAAATTTCATGGGGTAAAAAATCCTATTACTCGTCTCCCACAAAGCGACAAATGATCTTGTAGAGTAAAAACTTTTTTTCCTTCTTTTTTTTTTACTATGTGGATTTTATCCAGAGACTGAGATTAATGAAGTTTGTGATGCACGATGAACTCTCTCCAATGCGACAAAATTGTCTCAAATTACCAATATATCTGCATACAATGTAGATGTATACATAAAATGCTCGACTGTATCTGCATGCATGTACACATGACATTTAAACATGAAATCCTACGATCGTATTCACGGATATATACAGTTACAAAAAGCTTTCAATCTCGAAAGCTACACGTATATATATCTTTACATGCTCCCCTCACATCGACTACATAATCGCACAAACGAATGAGGGAAACCAAAATACGTCATGCAATTTTTCCAATATGTATATTATATATATACTATTATTTCAAAAGCTCAAAGCTTCAATTTCCTGAAAAATTGAAAATGTCGGTTCTTGTAGTAAAAAACATTTCATCTTTGTCACCACCATCTAGAATAATCTAGATTTCTTTTGACAATAAAAATCGTATCAACTAATCCAAAGGATACAGAGGAAATTGAAAGCGTACATGTCATTAAAACTACGTGTAATAAATGGAATGGAAAGGAAATGGCAGTTTTTTAAGAGTGTATAATCCTTCAATTTTCTACAATCAAAATTACTGAAAAAATAAAATCTCAGGAAATTATGGATTGGCACTTGAATTATTGTGAATTCTTTTCTATTTCCTGGACAAAATTAAATTGTATACTCGGTTCTCTCTTTTGTACTGAATGTTTGCGAGGTAAACTGAGATTTCCCATCACAAAGGACATCGCTTTGATATTTGACCTTTTTGGGCACTTTCGTGAAACTTGGAGGTCAAACGGTTAAAGATACAATGTTGGTCCTTTTATGACAAATGATCAACATAAAATTCCTGAGTTTTTGGTACCCTATACGACTCGCTACGACAAAGTTGAAAACTTGACCTTTACTGACCTGTGGCGGTCACCAGGAGCAATCCCCAGAAAAGTGGTAATGAAAATGTTGTTCCCCTACCTCTAGACTACCTCCCTACCAATTTTGAGCCAAATCCCATAGAAAGCTAATTTCCCATATAAAGCGTGCGATGTCCTTTTAAACGGGCTTGCTATTTCCTGCAGAAAATTCCGAGAAGTTTAAGATAAAATATAATTTGTGGCATCTGAAAACAATCAACAGCTGTTAAGACGATTACTTTGCATAATTGAAATTAAAAAATCTAAAATTAAATAAAAGGATTTACTATATGTTTGTTTGATTTTATTGTTTTCCTACTAGGAATAGTTTTGGATTTTGAATAGAAAACAAAACTTTGTAAACTGACTTGAAAGAACTAAAATGAAAAATCGGCATAAACCGGATATGACCATAAAAAATGAGGATAATTGTCATTTTTCACGGAATCGTGACTCGATACTTTTTGTATAGTATTGTGCATGTTTGTGTGGATTTGACTGAAATAACTCGGCTTGGGTATAAGACACGAATTTGTGATTGAAAGATTTTTATCATTTTGATATGAAAAGGAGCAAAAAGAAAGGCGTTTCAGATTCAGAGCTTTCCCTACGTATACACGATAATACACATGCATTTACACACTTAACTGGGTTGTTCGACTTCATAGTAGTTTTTTGTGGTTTGACGAAATATCATGAGAGAGGCGTGAAAATCATTCAACTCATTCTATCTTTCAATCAACTTATTCCTATAGTTTAGACTTGAGGCGTTGGCAAAATGTCCAGCATATGGTCACGATATGTTCTTTGGTATATTTTATGCACTATTCCACATTTTTTCCAGGGATTTTTGTAAGTAAATCAATTTAAGTATATGTAGGTAAGTGGTATTTTTTTTAAATACCAGTAAACTCTGCATACCAACTAAGTATGTACGAAAGATTTACATTTAAAGCATAATAATAATGTGACAGTTTTGATATTCTACCATGAAAAAGTGGGTATACTTTAACTAAAAAACATATCATCTAGTACTGACAAGTAGTACTGATGAAGTACTAGAGGATAAAGTTTACTCATGTGATGAGTATTTGATAATGATGATGAGGCTGGTATATAAAAGTTACAAGCAATAGTGTATACTTAAGAAGTCATGGGTTTATGATTACGTAATCCGAATTTGAATCAGAATTCATCGAAGCATTATATACAAATGTGGTTGGTAATTGAAGACAATAGATATCACGGCGGGATCTAGAAATAGAAATGATGTCTTGGAAATTCCAAGTTGGAAACCCGTTAGATAATATACATAGATATCCGATGATATGAAACTTTCTCCAGTAATGAAACGAAAGCATTTTATGATATAGTTCATTCGGTCCAGGATTACTAATATTGAGATCGTATTACAGCTGATGAGCTTCAAAAAAAAAGAAGAAAGAAATAAAGTTCAAGAAGTACATAACAAAAAAGTTGGGAAATTATACTTACACACGCTGTACCTACATTACATGTGCCCCTATGGAACGTAAAACTCAAGTTCAGGTTAAGATGCAATTTCTTATTAAATTATGCTACGAGAAAGCACATCTATATATATGATATATATAGATGTACATATCTCAAGTAAAGTATATTATAAAATATTATACAGGTGTATAAGGTTTAATTCCAGCATCAGGGAAATATGCTTTTGTCGTACTCTACACACACATTTTCATGTTCATATGGACATATGCAGCAGAGATCTCCACTTTCAACACTTTCCATGAATAAGGATAAGAAAGAAAAAGGCATACATTTTGATATGACTTAGGATTGTTTGTCTTGAAACCAAATAGAAAAAAGGCCCAAAAGGTCTATGTGTATATCAATGATATTGCAGAGTTTGAGATGAATTCAATACTATAAGAGTATAAAAAATAGTGTCGTCGTGCTACTATGTCCACACACACATACACACACAAGTCGATGAAGTCTACAACGAAATTGTTTTCGCAGTTGTTCTCTTCAATCTCATATCATATGCATTTTGGTACTATAAACATATCATGCACATACGCACATATGTCATTTTTAATTTTATATTATATATATTATATTACAGTTTAACGTGACTGGGACCACAAGCAAGGAAGTAGTAAGAAAATGAAGAAAGTGATCAATCCAAATATTTGTTCAGCAATGAAGTGATCAATTGTTGTAAGTATATACGTGAAAAGGGAAAAATTGTCGTCTATGTGACACGATTCATCTATTCCTATGTATCGTGTTCTATGTGTACGTAATTTGCACTGCATATACTGTGCATAGCCACATTTCAACCTTAAGTTCGTACATACTCATTATGTATCTTGTCTAGTTGAGCATTAAAAAAAGGAAGGAAGCGAAATAAAAGAGATTATGTATTGTCATTTAATTGTCTTTAATTATCTTTAAATACAATTAAAAAAAAGTTACGTCATTCCACCACGACTTGACGGATCGGGACAGGTGCCGACATCTACACCGGCACCAAAATTCTGTGGATGAGTCGACGATTTTTTTTTTTGCAATCAAAAATTGAATTTGGCAATTTGTGTGAAGTCTTTCGGAAGGAAAATAGTTAAATAATATTTAATTAGTAATTTTCTATAATATCTTTGTAGAATTTCAGTAAATACAAGAGTAATTATTATTAGAGTATATTTATTTCGTCCTTGATTATTGTCAGAAACAAAAAACAACAAGAGTAAAGTAAAGTAAGTCTTGATGTATTATTCGTACACATTTACTAAAAGTGAATCATGTAAAAATTTTACAGTAAAATAGTCTTTGTGTCATTTTTGTGTGTATTAAATGGAAAATTACTACAAGTCTTGTAGTAATATTTTTATTTATTATTTATTAGATTTTTGTTTATAAAACTATTGTTCTTTTTGTTTTAGAATGGCGGATGTTGCAAAACCCACTCCTCAAGAGGAACTTGTTAAACCAAAAGAGACTAAGCCCGATGAATCAAAAACAAAACCAGCTGAGGATGATTTGAGTGATGAAGACAAACTATTACAGGTATATTCAACAATAATAATAATAATATTATCATCATCATCATCATCATCAATTGTAGTGATAATGTTTTTATTTTATTTTCATTTTATTTTCATTTTATAGGAAGAATTAGACATGCTGGTGGAACGTCTTCAAGAGTCCAAGACCGAATTGTATAAACCAGCCCTGGAAAGTCTTAAAACTCTCATTACACAATCAACAACGTCCATGACTTCTGTTCCCAAGCCTTTGAAGTTTCTTCGACGTCATTTCCCAACAATGAAAGAAATTTACGACAAAATTGTAGATGGTGATACGAAAATTTTGTGTGCTGATGTCATCTCTGTACTTGGAATGACAATTAGTGAGGGTAGAGAATGTCTTAAATTCAAGTTGTTGGGTACTAACGGAGATATCGGGGCATGGGGGCATGAGTATGTTCGGCATTTGGCTGGAGAAATATCTCATGAATGGTAGGATAAAAACAACTATTCTTTTGATAATAATATGAATGTACATTGTTATTATGTAAAAGGAATAGTTTGACAAAAGCATACTTTTGCATTTATATAATAATATATTGTTTCATGTTGACTATTTTTATTATTTTTTTACAAGGTGGGAAGAAAAATCCGATGAAACTGGTAAAAAACCAGCTCTGTTGTCCTTAGCTGAGAAGATTATTCCATTCAATTTGGCTCATAATGCGGAAGCAGAAGCTTGTGATTTGGCGATGGAATTGGAACATTTGGACATTTTGAAGGACATTGTCACAGAGGATACTCACACTCGGGTGTGTGCCTATTTATCCAGCTGTGTAGCTTTTGTACCTGATCCAGAGAATGTCAAACTTCTTGAGTGTGCATTACACATTTATGAAAAGTTTAAACAATGGCCACAAGCACTTCGAGTTGGTATGCAGCTCAACAGAGTTGATTTAGTAACTGCGATTTTGAAAAAATGTCCGGATGAAGCCGTACAAAAACAGCTCGCATTTATGATGGGTCGTCAGCAGGTTAGTCTTTGAGTATTATTTATTTAAAATTTATTACTATGCATATATATACATACATAATCAAATTGGAGATCCAAGTAATTAATCTGTTTGTGTTTTTTTTACTATTCTTTTTTTTGTAAACTATAGATTCATCTTGATCTTAGCGATGATCCTCATCTCCATGAACAATTGAATGAAATCATCACCAACAGTCTATTGAACACCAACTTTCTTGCTCTTGGAAGAGAATTGGATATTCTTGAACCAAAAACCCCAGATGAGGTTTACAAAACTCATTTAGGTATATATAAAAAATTTAACTTGATCATTGATAAAAATTATTGAACAAATTCAAGGAAAATATTTTATAATAATAACATTTATGCTTAAGTACATGTTCTATAATTTTAAAATATTCGTTATTTTAGATGGAACACGTCATGCTTTTGGTAGTCAAGTTGATTCCGCAAGACAAAATCTCGCAGCATCATTCGTATCTGGATTTGTGAATGCTGGATTCGGGAAAGATAAATTATTGACTGAAGACGGAAATAAATGGTTGTACAAGAATAAAGAGCATGGAATGCTCAGTGCAACTGCATCTTTGGGTTTAATTCTATTATGGGACGTGGATGGTGGTCTTTGTCAAATTGACAAATATTTATATTCAGCTGAAGATTACATCAAAGCTGGTGCTCTCCTTGCTTGTGGAATAGTGAATTGTGGAGTACGAAATGAATGTGATCCAGCCCTTGCTCTTCTTTCCGACTATGTAACACACAATAGTGCAACAATGAAAATTGGAGCCATTTTAGGTCTGGGTTTAGCCTATGCTGGCACGAATCGAGAAGATATCATTCAACTCTTACATCCTGTCCTTCAAGATGAACATGCTGGACTTGAAGTCATGGGATTAGCAGCTTTGGCTTGTGGACTTGTTTCAGTTGGAACAGGGAATCCAGAAGTGACTCAAAATCTACTTCAATGTATTTTGGAACGAACAGATGCGGAATTGAAAGACAATTATTCTCGTTTTATTGCACTCGGTCTGGGACTTTGTTATTTGGGTAAACAAGAAGCTGTGGATCTTGTGATGGCTACCCTTGAAGTGAATCCAGATCCATTTAAATCCATGGCTACAACTCTCGTTGAAGTTTGTGCTTATGCTGGGACTGGAAATGTTTTGAAAATCCAAAAACTCCTTCACATTTGCTCTGAACATTATGAAGTAACAACAGAAGTTAAAAAGGACCGAGAAGATGATAAAAAGAAAAGTAAAAGTAGTAAAGATAAGAAAGAAGACAAGAAAGATGATAAAGCAGGACCATCCTCATCAACAACGACTAAAGACGGAGCAGCTGCAGGAGGAGCAACACCAGGAGTCACTAAAGATGGGAAAGCAGTTGATCTATCCTCTCAACAAGCTGTTGCTACACTCGGTATTGCCCTAATTGCCATGGGTGAAGATATTGGAACGGAAATGGCTTTCAGAAGTTTCGGGCACTTGTTGCGTTATTGTGAACCAGCAATCCGACGAGCTGTACCCCTCGCTCTCGGCCTTTTATCCGTATCAAACCCTAGACTGTCTGTTTTGGATACATTGAGTAAATTTTCACATGATGTGGACCATGAGGTGGCTTTAAATTCAATCTTTGCAATGGGAATCGCTGGAGCTGGAACTAATAATGCTCGAGTTGCTGCGATGCTTCGTCAATTGTCACAATATCATGCCAAGGATTCCAATAATTTATTCATGGTACGACTTGCTCAGGGCTTGGTCCATCTGGGAAAAGGAACATTGGGTCTAACACCGTTTCACTCTGATCGATCTCTATTATGCCCAGTAGCCGTTGCGGGTTTGTTGAGTACACTCATGGCATTTCTTGATGTTCGTGGAATGATCCTTGGACGTGGTCATTATATGTTATACTGTTTGGCAACTGCCATGAATCCAAGAATGCTGACGACATTTGATGAAAATCTTCAACCTCTCCCAGTTGCAGTCCGAGTTGGTCAAGCTTTAGATGTTGTTGGAGTTGCTGGGAAACCAAAAACTATTACCGGATTTCAAACCTACACTACACCAGTTCTTCTTGGACATGGAGAACGAGCAGAGTTAGCTACAGACGACTATCTTCCACTCACACCAATATTAGAAGGATTTGTCATCCTACGGAAAAACCCTGATGCTAGCAAGTAAGATGTAATTAAATGATAATAATTATAAAAATATGTATTCTGGAAATAAAATAAAATCGTTTTGTACATGTTCCATTCAAGTTTATATATATGTAGAAAAATTAATTAAAGTACATGATCGGAGACCAACTTAAAAAAACAAACACACCCTTTTGTTTATCGTCTCTTCTAATACTTAAATAATTTAAAAAAAATACTAATGATAAAATATTATACCTAGAGTACGGATAATTTTTTGAGTATTTATTATTATAGTACATACATACTCTACCCAAGTTTATAAAGTTAAATTAAACTCGAATTGTTTTGGTTGTTATGTAGACCTATAAAAAGAGTACTTTCTGTCATATATTTTTAGTTCAGGCAATCAAAATTCAACTTGAATATATTAACATTATAGGTTCATGAAATTTGTTGCATTTTGAGATTGAGTTCATTAAAGTATTATTGTTTTTTTATGCAAAGGAATGTTGACACTTTTCGTAACATTTTATCAAGAATTGGTTTTCATCTATTTTATTAGGGCATTTATAACTGTTCAACTATTGATTTGTAAGGACTTGGACGAGATTCACATTTTTCAACATATATATATATATATAATATTAAAATGATTACAGCACAACACAGTTTTACTACAAATTAAATAGAGTAAATAGTATCACTAAAAAGTTCTGACATGGGGCATACATAAACATTTAAAAAAAGGAAACGAGACATGTATGTATTTAAGTTTTCAATGGAAGTATATATCCTTCAGTTACGTATCATCATCATCAGTGACAAAACTCATTTTTTAAAGTCCAATTAATTAGAAAGTTGAGAATCCATAATATTGCTTTGGAAGCATTAATTATAGTCGTGATGTAGATTTCATCCATCCACATTTTATCCGCAGTGCCAGTAAATTAACATACAAGCAGTCTGTATCCTCTCCTCTCTCAATTCTCAATACAACCCTTAAGAAAATAAGAGTTTGGATAAAGACTATTTGTATTCCAGCAAAAGGAAAGGTGATTGTGGAGTCATATTTTAAATGTTATTTATGTATAACACTATTGCATATGAAAAAGTACTACACTCAGTTATAGGTATTTTTTTTAAATGTGATTATATAGATTCAAAGTGACTAGATGATTGCGTTCAAAATGAGACGATATTAAGAAATTTTTTGTGTAGTACATACTTGTATTTGTATTTATGATTGACTAGAAGTTTATAAACCGATATTATAATAACGAAACAAAGTACCCTTCACACTTAATTACAGCATACATTTCATTAAAAACCTTTTCTATCATTACATTATATACTTCACATCATATTTTGTTCCGCTATAGGAAGAAAGTACACAGAAATTTATAGTAGTTATGTAGGATTCGAGAATCTTGTTGCGATTTCGTACGTAAAGCACAAGAGGTTTTTTGTTTTTGTAAAGTGTGACAAGGTTTAAGCTAAAATATATTATATTAGTATATACTTAATATGATCTAGAATTTAAATATACACGTCGAGCACAACCTCATCATCCTTCTCATCTCACTGAAAGCTGTGCATGGGGGAAATTGACATAATTATTCATCTGAAAATACGAAAGCGATGTTTATTGTTACATCCTTATTCCTTAATATTCCTTAAACTTACATATACATTACCCTATTAGATATTTAATTATTTATATATGGTGTAGCATATAGTTATTTGTAATAGCGTAGGACTTGAGTGCCTTTACTTGTTTTAATTTGTGAGCAGCTACATATAATTTGTGTTTGGGGAAACTGGAATTGTAATTTTATTATAAGTTAGTTTTTCGTTCTATAGTTGGTATTTTTGGACAGTAACAATGCATTTTGTGTATAAATAGATCATTTTGCTCAGTATATTTTAAAGTATTGCTGAAGTACGTTGTGTCAAAGTCAAATATTGCAAGAACATTGACGTTACATCACAATAAGTATGAAGCATACATAGGATTTTCTTTTCATTATAGTTTTCCTTTTCATTATACATATTCTTAAGTATACGCCTTAATTTTTTATCCACTACAAAAATCTACTTTGGTACTACAAGGAATGTGTGTGTTTTGTGGGTAGAATAGAATTCATATAGCCTCCTTGCTATATATTTGTTGCATTATAAGAAGAAATGCCTAGAAACAAAAAGGATTCTCTCTACATTGTTCATTTTGTATACATAGATATCTCATTACATTTTCAAATTTTCTTAATGTGGTCTCATATTAAAAATGGCTCTTGTTTTTATGATTTAACTGCACGCCTTTTATTTTGTCAAAAATAGTTTCGTCAGTTTCAGCGACTTCGCTGAACTTTCACTTTCACGTCGTCCACGCACTATGTATACCTATATACATTATGTATGTACAAGATGCTTCATTTAAAAGTTTACCGAATGACCCAAAGAACTAAGTGACAAAAATAATTATTATATTGTGTAATTCCTTTATAGTCACTTGATTTCTTTGATAAAATCCTAAATGAAGCACCATTTCATATAGTATTTCATATCTACAGTATATACTCTCACTCTTCTGTGTTGACTGTGGATATATTATGTACATTTTTCTACAATCATATTTTATATTATGTATTTGGTTTCATTTGAACAACCGACATCAATGATAAACTAAATTGCTGTAAATACTTTAACCATTCAAACGGATGCATTAATTAGCAATTATATGTAGAAGTATGTAGGTACATTTATAATTCATAATAGTCGTCACCGTTAATTCACATTGAATTTATGCAGTACTTAAGAGTTACTGATTACTTTGATTTTTCTTTAAAACTATAAAATCTGGAGAGTATATCTGGAGCAAAAGGATTTTGAAAGTTTTCTTTAATGATAATTTGAAGAGTATAATAGGATGAAAGAGCATTTGAGCAAATCTCTTTCAATATAATAATATTATTATATTATTATAATATATAGCAGTTATATAGTATAGTACTTACAGTTTCCTAACGTCAATATATTATTTAATTAGAATAGAATATTATAATTATCACATACAATCTTACACGTGAGACATTTTACATAAACTCTTCAACAAAAAATAAGTATATATATATAAATAGCTTTACAATGGTCAATTTTAAATATAATCATGATAGTCACAATCAGAGTCAACAAACACAACCACAGCTTGGCAAGTGATAAAGTTTTACAATCATTTTTCATCTATGCACACATACTTAAGTATCTATAGAGTGTAAGTGTAGAGTTTAGAATGGTAAGACTATATAGACTGGAAATATCATTTCTTTCATTTATCTAATACAGAGTTTAAAAATAGCTGTGTGTGACAATATACTCCTCGTTCTCATTACATATTAATGTAGTAAATTGTGATAGTCTTTCAGAAAGGAATAATTTGAATCTCTCTATACGGCCGAACTATTGTATGCTGACGCGAACATATTCGTTGTGAATATTTGTTTTCAAAAACAACTGAATAACTTTTGACATAACGGTAAAATTGTTTCCTTTCTCTACATCTATATGTTGACTAAAAAACTAGTTATTATGAATCACTATATACTCACTACGAATACATTTACAGCAAAGGAAGAGTATTATATATATATATATAAAACATTAAATAAATTTCCTCTGTTTTGGTTTGAGTGTTTATATCATGTTGATTTTACATTGTATCGCAGGAATGTGTATACATCCATACGCATGTATTTATTCATTCTTTCACGTGTTATTTTCTTTGAAATCTCTAATTTACTTAGATTTATTCAATTCTCGTGTATTCTCGAAATCCGAATTAAAATAATATTTTGTTGTATTGAAGCAAAAAGAAAAAGGAAAGACTGGAAAATATAATCAAAATCCGATTTCCGGGAATTGCAATCAATGGGAATTAATTGAGATGCTTACGAAGCCAAGTTTCGATTGTTTTTTCATTATTTTCAAGCCATCGAATGTTCAGTCGAATGGTCTCTAGACTTTGATTTAGTGCTCTTGTTCCAGAGCCAACGTCAAGGTCGCTGAAGTAACTAAAAACCTAAAGGGAATAAAAATATTGTCATCACATTACATTCACGAAATCCTTGTGAAATGTGGTATATTTATCTCCCTACTCTGTCACACTTTCCTTAATTTATAGTCAAGTCATGCATGATTCAGTCTACATAAAAAACCCAACCAAAGTAAGACTTGATTTACATTTGAGACTGTCTACAGTTCCACAGTCTACAGCTATTACATGCATGTCCAAATACTAAAAGAGAATCGGAATATAAATAAGTATGGGATACTCACTTCCTGGTAATCGAATTCAGAGGAGAAATGAGCTACGACTGCCGTGATTAGACTCCCCATGGTGAATGATCCTTCGCCAAACATATTCTGAAGATGAAGCCAGTGAGCCCTTAAATGTCTCCAAGCTAAGAGACGACCAGCTGGGTTGGCTGCCACGACAGCAAGTACAGTTCTAACATCTTGAGGACGAACACTCTCACGTTCTAAACACGCTTCCAAATACCTGCAATAACGTAAAGAAAATAAACATACAGAAACAAAACTTTAATATTTTATACATTAGACCATGACTAATGCCTTTTATTTATTTACGTGGAAACCTCACGTTCGCTCTATATACTACATGATATGTGTATGTATACTTACTGCTGTAGTAACCAAGGATCAGCAGCAGCTCCCATGGCTTTCAAAAGAAGTTTCTTTTCACTTGGTACTTGTGTTTGGTTGTACTTTGACCAACAGTGATCCCAAGCACCAACTCCTCCATATTTCACTCCTATATATAACATACAAAATAAATTAAACTTCATTATATCCTCTTGATTATTTCAGCCTGCTTTGACAGTTTGCTTGAAATCATGCATTTCACCTTTCTTCCAAGTACAAACACAAATACAAAGGGAGAGAAAGTGGAGAAAGTTTTTATTTGAGTGAAAGTAAATGGGTCTTGTACTTTGGAATCCTTTCATTCGTACTTTCATTAATTACTCTTTGTAGTCTTTTTGTAGGGTAAATAAAAGTAAAAATGTACTCTCCGTGAGAAGTGTCTTTTTGATTACTCACCAGCAGCGTAGACCACTTCTCGAAGGTTGGGTGGAACTCGAGTTCCTTTTGTCATCCAATTGTTAAATCGATTTGTTGCTTCTCGGACGGCCTCTTTGTTCTCACCATGTATAGTCGCTGCTAAAATATCACCTCGAAGAAGCCTAAGACACAAATACATATATGTAACAATATTCCTAATTAGACAGGGTGTCTCATTAAAATAAATGGAAGAAACAATATTATTATTTTTTGCCATTTGTCTATTTTCTATTTTGTTGAAAATCAAATCCACGCACATGAGTAATCTGGTAGAATATAATATCTAATAATTTCTTCTCCTGTAACATTTAGAAGAGCAATAATACAGATGGTCGTTTATTCAGGATTTGAAAATTGAAGAACCCTGTATGTACATTTATAAGGTACTACACTATATCTTCCATCCAACTTACAGAAACCTTTTGCCTTCCGAGTTTGTATGCAATTATTTATTGTTTTCAGTGTGCATGTCATAGGGCAGAAGTTGCTCGGAAATCCATCATCTAGGTTTAACTATTTATCCGTATCTGTCAAATTACCGTAGCATGTCTCTCTGTAATAATAATGACAGGAACGTATACGCTTTTTGATAATCCCCCCCAATGTCTGCAGTACTACTCCAAAATAAATCGAACAGCATCGTGTATGTGTTGTATACGCATATACACATCCACACACATTTGTGTGTGTGTGTGTGTGGGTGTTTCTTGAATATTTGATATATAGCACAGCTGTTTTCCAACCGTAATGGTGGTAGGAATTCACCCAGAAGAGAATCTCATATGTCTCGCGGAATGAAACTTTAATTCCGCATCATAAAAAAAACATGGAGTTTTGAATAAATACTTTACAAAGTTTACATGATATCATCTTCCTGAATTATATGTATTTCCAATGACATTCTCCAAGGAATGTATTAGAATTTCCTACGCGACTGAAATGTTGTCATGTTTGAATCCACCCTTTCCCCGTGTATGCACTTACAAATTGTTAATAAATTTCACAAGAGTGAAAGTTACCGAAAATTCTCACAAAGTATATTATGTCAACTCAAATCTTTGTAAAGTGAATTTCCTTTTTGTCTTTCACACACTCTTTCTTACAGTATTAGACACAAAACAAAAATGAAAGATGTTTTTTCTTTGCTTACTTTGTGAGATGAGAACCGGAATCCGTCCAACCAACTCTTTGATAAATAGGCTCAATGAGTTTAAGCATAAATTGAAGAAGAAGACGATGACTTTGACTCTCATACAGAATTTTACTCCAGCTTCGAAAGTGCTCTAAAGCTGTAGCCCAGGGAACGTACTCAGTTTCTTTGAGTAGATACTGTGACAATTCCAGTGGGATGTTTGCACTGATAACTCCAGCTCTATATATATATATTCAAACAAATTAAAATAATAAGAATAAGAAGGTCATGTTTATTTTATACATTTAAAATGGATGCACAATGTATATAGGTACAATGAAATGAAATTATGATGAACGTACTTGCAAAGTGTGAAAGCATCGTCTATGAGACTGGCTCTGTCTGTAGGACTAAAAACTGATGGATTTGTGAGGAGGACATTGACAAGTGAGTTCCATAGCTGGCCTTCATACTGAACACGATAGAAACCCGTCTGGTTTACATTAAATTTGATCCACTCAGCTCGGAAAGGCATTGGAAATTCGTCTGATATAAAGGTATCAATATGTACATGTATTAATTAAACAATTTTATTATTAGACAATCATCTGATAGATGTCTTGTGCAGATTACATATTGATGTGCATGGACATACATACATATAGATACTAATAGGTAGGTATGCATGTATTTTATATTATGAATAAAATGGTTTACTCACGATCACTCTTGTTCATCCAGACGAGTTGCATAGTTCGAGGCTTGAGATCCGTCACGTAGCTCAGGGGTATGTACCATTGGTAGTCAGATTTATCATGCGAGTCGTCCAGTGTTTCATTGTCTCCAGGATTTAGAAGAAACCTTTCTTGGACGGCTTTAATAGTCCGATTTTCCATTCGAATACGAACCAATGGATATCCCATTTGTTGAGTCCATGTTTCCATAATTGTCTACAATGAAAGGAAAAGAAAACATTCGTTGGTTCGTTTATATTTATGGAATTAGCCTTGACTCTCAAATATCCCATCAACGATAAAGGATCGTATCTATATGTTGAATGTGTTTGTGTGTGTGTGAGTGTTTACTTTGACTTCAATCGTATAGTTTGTGCTTCCACTCAGAGCACGCCAAAGGTCATCCGTTTCAGCATTGCTGAATTTATTTTCATTCAAATAGTCCATCAACCCTGTTCTTAGTACATCCTGCCCCAGTACAGATTCCAGCATGTGTAAAATGGCTGCACCCTATAAATACAAAGTATGTACATTATTTATTCATTTTTCCGTACATTTCTCAATTCAATCTTGTATTATACCTATTTAATTAAAATTTCAGAGAAAAAATAAATAGTACATACCTTGCTGTAGGAAATGGTGTCAAAAATGGCTTCAATTTCCCGTGGATCATGAACTTCCACTGAAATTGGATGGCTACTTGCCAGAGCATCTAATTGCAAAGCCGGTTGTGTTTTCTCTAGTACAAACTGTTCCATCATTTTCCATTCAGGTCGAATATGATCCACTCCAACATACTCAACAAAACTGGCAAAACCTATAGTATGGATATACACAAGAGAACATGTGCACAATGTACATACGAAAACTGTATGTACGCAATATTCGAATATCCTTTCACAGATGTTCAAATAAAATAAAAACAATAAAATGCAAAGGAGACAGACATACAGAGAAAACAATTTCATCTGTTTTTGTTGTTGTGTTTTGTTTCTTTTTTTTGCTTTTGTCTCACTCCTTTGAAAAGAGTCCTTTCTATTCAGTTTTTATTTCCGAACTTACCCTCATTGAGCCAAAGATCTTTCCACCATTTCATTGTGACCAAGTTCCCGAACCACTAGATGAATTGGATAATATCAAATCGTAATCGTATTAGATATATTTGAAGGACATTCTAACCAGATGAACTTTCCGAGTGGGAGAGTAAATACAATTAGTGGTCCACCACAAGCCACAAACAAAACTTTTTCTCCATCCTGCATGAGTGTGTAATCAGTAGATTTAATTTTAAACAAGCAAGTACGTATGGACATAGCATTTATCTGTTAAATTGTACGCACCTGGTGTGCAAGTTCATGTGACACCACGACTGCAACCTGTAAGACAAAAATGACAGATGAATTAAAAAATGATCATTTATTTTACCCCAGTATTTTGTTTTGATGTTTGTTTGATTTCCAAAAGAAATTTCAATAACTTACCCATTGATGAGCAGCAGACGAACTTTCGTTTCTATCGTACAAGATTGATGTCTCTCTGTACGTTATTAAACCTTTTAAAAACAACAAAATTGTAAAATAAAATAACATGTCACTTTAACTAGTTGACTTAACTTATTTAAAAAAAGAAAATTACCCCAATTTTCCATTCCTCCAGGTCCGAAATCAGGAATTGCAATCAAATCTTGTTTAGGCAGTGGATAGGGCACACCAAAAAAGTCATCATAGTAATCCATCAGTTGTACAGCCGTTTGAAGAGCAAATGTAGCTTGATTTAATAGACCTGGCGGTGTGTGTATCTGGAGAGAATTCAAGAGAAATTATTTTATTTTATTTGATGCAATGTGAACAATTTCCACTCGAAATGTGAACAATGCATTCGCCATACATTCGAATACGCATTAAAATTAGAGGAGAAGGAAGAGAGATCAAAAGGGAAGAAAGAAAGAGATGAGGGAGGAAGTGAAAGGCTGGCGGAGCACTCACGGAAACTTCAACGTCCTTTGAGGTCTTATTATAGATGCTGTCATAGTCACAGACAACGAAGGCTACGAGATAGGTACTCATCTCAACAGACTCTTCAAATTCATCTCGCCACTGAAAAACAATGTACAATGGTCATATACAGTTTCATCCCAAATGAATACGTAAGTACTAAGTATTTACATATACAGTATTCATCTCAATTAAATTAATTACAGACAGCACATATACAGTTATATATAGTTGATATGATACAGGAAATTAGTTTATTTTAATATGTATAACTCGATCTCCTTACAAGTTCCATGTTGTAGCCATAGTACACCGTCTCAATTTTCTTGATGGGCATATTGAAGAGGGACTTGTGCATTTGGTTTCTAATAATGATCATTTTAAATGTGGCTTTGAACTGAGGCTCATCGAAGCAAGGAAAGGCAGATCGGGCGTAGGTTGGCTCGAAATGAGTCGTTGCTAAAAATCTGTGTGTGTACATAAAATACATACAGGGTTTTGACATCATAATTGTTGTGTGCACACAACAAACACACTCAAATACACAAGTCGTATAAATAGTCTACTTAATCTGTGTACTACATATTTTATTATTCATTTCGACAGCCTATGCAGTATAATGACTTTGTACACACATGCCGCGTGTGCAGAGACTTTTCCCAGTTCGCACTAACTCAACATACATATATATGTATATGTACAGCTCACAATATAGGTCATCAAATATTAATTGATTGTATGTGTGTTTATAAGGGAGACCGGGGGGATTTGGTGAATAAACAATGCTTCCCCGCTAATGTCTTTATATTATTTCAGAAAATATAAAAAAAGTTTCAAAAATTAAATTGGCAAAGGGAATTGCGAGTTAATTTTTCAAAATCAGATTTGAATTGTAATCATAATAAAACTATTATGCCCCTGCTTCCCTTAATACAGTACAGTTCCCCCACGTTTTCTTTTAGCTTGGACAAATTTTAAGTGGCTATAAATTTTGCACACAACGTCCTAGGTAATATAATAATAGAAATGCTATGGAGAAAGTTAAAATGACGTCATAACCATACAATGGAAGTTTGCTACAACGACAAAAAAAACCCAAAATGCTGATGTAAGCTTGCACAAAAAGAGCCAAGGCTTTTGTGTATCATAACATAATAGAATGAAAGAAAGAAAGTAAGGGAAACGAATATGTAATACGGAGAAGCAAAAGGAAGGGAAAGGAAGAAAGTATAATTTTACGTACCTTCTTTCACCCTGTGAGTTCACATAGCTACTCAGGTAGAAGCCTTCTAGCTCTTGACTAATGTTTGTTTGAAATCGGATTCCCAGTGAGTAGTTTCTTCCTTTGTATAGATAACTCCCTTCGCCTAGCTCCAAGTACATCTGTCAGGATTTAAACAATTGAGTCATTTTAAATTTTACTCTTTTTCATATGGTATACACATTCAGTATTCAGACAGACGGCAGTATATATGTGTCCATTCCAATAAGCTGATTGCCAATGTTTTTGTCTATACTTTGGCCGGACATAACATCCTCAAGAACAAACTCTTTGAATTATTGCATGTCGACAATCAATCATTCATCATATACATACATACAATGTTTACACATCATGTCTACACTTTTGATGGACTTTTCCTTCTCTCTATCTCGCTGAAATGAAACTTTCTCTCGTGCATATATGTATGTGGATTCGTATAGTATACACAAACAACATGAATATGTATTAAAAAGAGGATAATTTAGATTAACGTACTTGCTGATTTGGAACATACTCCAAGAGTTTACTAATATTGTGAGGATCACCAGGTTTCCCATCAATCTCCTCTTTCACCCATTTCTCAATTATTCTAAGGTTACGACTATGGAAAACTATGAAATTGGTGTCCTCTGTAACTTCGAATTGGATCACAACCCATCCTGTAATAATATAGAGAAAAGGAAAGAGAAAATTAGACGAAACAATTGAGTTGAAAGATCCACAAAAAGTTTTTCATTATACATCCCGTAAGTTTTTGTCTCCTTTTTCTTTGAATAGAGAGGTTCTCAAATTTCTCAAAAGTAATCCATACATCTCTTTACAATAAGTTAATTTATAGAAAACATAAACTTTCTTTTGTATTTTAGTCTTGAAATTCGTAGTAATTAAATGCGTACGTCATTGTGAACTGAGTACTTTTTTGTGATCTAATTATATTAACATACGATAATAATAATTAGTACTAACGTACCGATTACATCCAAAGTAGTAAGATTTGGATGTATTGAGATGGTGTAGTGACGTGGAAGCACAAAAGTGGGTAAACGAGAATTATTCCAAGGGAATTCTTCTCCAGATGCAGTAAGATATTTGCCCGCGTCATCCGAGTCACCAAAATGATCTCCCGTCATATCCGACGATCCATGAAGAAATGAACATCCTGGAAATATTTCAGATGATGCAAACAAATTTTCACATATGGAACAAACATAAACATATATGTATAGCTATATCAAAGGTAATTTGTGTCGACAAAAGAATAAAAAGTGTTTGAACTTTTCATTTTCTCACCGTTGAGCGGAGTTGCAAATGCAATGACGAGGGCAACCACAAAGAGACTGAAGAAAACAAAGAGAGAAACCGCCAAGGCTCTCCTTTGTGAACATACTGCGACCCGATCTCGATCGTAAAGGACTCTTTTATTGACTGCTGCTGATTCACCTGATTAAAGTTAATGATTATTTAACACCATTTTACCCGGGGCTCATACACAGAGAAGAGAGAAACGAATCCTAAATATTCGATATATACATTATTAATTGTTCTGCTATATTCAACGAATTCCAATAAACACACACAACTTTATTTATACATGTACATGCACAGATGGAGAAGAAGAGTTATTTAAAGTTTTACCAGTTAAAAAGGCAACGTCGTCCACTTCGTGATCATTCATGTTCAGGCTAGGTTTACGAGGCCTGCTAGACGACATTTATATGATCCCCTCACCATAGTCTTTTAGGAAACCAAATCACGTTTGTTTGTATATGCTATAAACCACTTGATGACATTTACCTGGCCACAATATCCACAAAATGTGTCACAACAACAATCACTAGAAGGAAGACACAAACACATGCAATTTGTTCTTATACCTTTATGAACTGAACTTAACTGAACTGCAGTATGTGACACAGCGTCGCTTAAATATACTCCAGAGCTACACACACACACATAGCGACTGGAACCCTCTCCCATACGGGCGTACATACCAACTTGAAACAGGAGGCGTCAATAGAACCCGAATCCGACGCATCCACATTTCCTCCCTTTTATCGATCGATCCGTCCAACTGCACCCCTTCGCCCGACTCTCTTGCTCTGTATCTATGTCTAGAGTCACCGGGAACCATAGTGAATACATAGCCACAGCTTCCCTTATTACACATTCTCTCTCCCACACATTCTATACTACCAAGGTTTTTCACTTACATCCCCGTGCAGTTTCCATCTAAAACTGTTCCAATCTTTGTATAATGTGTTTTTGACGAGTCTCCCTGTCGCCCGGTTGCACGATCAAAGAAAAAAATTAAGGCAAGTAAAAACACCAGTATAATGCTGTGTAAAAAAAATTATGATAGTATATGCAAATGAAAAGCAGCATTCAATCAGGAAAAAAGTCACTGGACACACTGCAATCGAGATGTTCTGACTCATCGTTTTCTTCGAGATGATAATGTGTAAATAAACAATAACAAGGACGACGACATGAATTACTTTTAATAGAGTTTTTATTACACAATTAAGTCAACTGGAAAAGACAAAAGAGCCTTGTGACAAAGTACGGATTTCATGAAGAGGTATAGAGAGATAGATAGTGTGTGGAAATTCCACAATGGAATTCCTCGACAAAATATTGTAGGATTGTAAGAATTATTCATGGCATTCAGTAATTCATATATATGTTATGGAGTAAATCCTTCAAATACTTATGCAGCATTATTGTTATTTTGTTATGTTTGTGTACGTGTAATAGATTATTAGTAATAGTTTATTTATCGTTTCAATATATATATTTCGAGTTTATAAGCAAGAACCTATTAATTTTATTAATTACTAGTAGAAAGTATATTTTTTAGTAGTAGGTAATAGGTATAGTTACGTTCATCACCATTTTTATCATCACCGATCGACCATACAAATGTTTTAGATTTAACATAATCTCGCCTTTTTCATGCATAGGATATAATTGCTATTCCATTATTTGCGTCTCACACGCTTGCGTTTAATCAAACATTTCCAGGAGAGTTGACATCCCTTTACAGAACTTGGTAAATACGTACAACTTTGATAAAAATATAGACTCTGTACGGATTAAAAATCAAACGAAATATAGATTGTAAAATAAAATAATTAAAGAACCATCCGCTTATTTGTTGTCAAAGTTGTTCATTCATGGAACATTATATGTAATAACTATACTTTATTTTGGTAGTATATATGTATACTCAACTGAAATGGGGTTAGACGGATCAAAACTATTCATGCGACTGTATAGACTGCACATTTTGTAAGCAAGTAAAGTTTACTTAGTAAACAAGAAAACGTATTGAAGGAGGAAAAGGTTCACGAGGAAAATAATAAACCTGTTTCAGTACTGAATCAAAATGTCTTTAATTATTTATATTTGTTTTCCTTTCTTTGGACCAAACAAGATTAGATCAACTCGGAGTCGAAATTCTTTGTATATCATATTAGTTACCCCTATTCTTTCATCCATACGTCTTCCTGCATGTTTGCTCACTTTATCTTACATACTTCAGGAGTAGACTATACATGTACAATATGTACAAGTATGTATGAGAATTCACAAAAAAATCCAAATGAACCTATAAATTTTCCATTAATTTACTACGTATTTAGATTCAGGTTGAACGTTGGCTTGAAATGAGTTTAAGCTATGACACAGAATATTGGTCATCACGTTCTCACGCTACTCGCTTACATAGATAAAACTGGAGAAAATAAACACATAAGAAGGAAATGAATGCTATTGCATGAGTGTATAAGACAAACATTCTTCTTGTGTTTCAAATAACTTGTCGAGTTGCATAATTAATAAGTATCAGATGAGTATAATTTTTTCAGAGAGCTGTATTGCACAAAATAATAGTATTATACATACATACACATTAATGAATTTGTTAATATTTAGTAGCAATAATAAGTATAATAATAAGAATACATATGGGATAGTATTGAGTCATATACAGCTACAGTAAAGTTAATAGATGTTGTATAATTTAATTTAGAAAAGATTCAGTAATATAATAATTGTATTATTTATCATGTATAGGAAGTATAAAGGGAAAATGAAAATGGCATAACTTCTCTAAAAGCTCATTAATAGAATTGATAATTTGTAGTGAGGGTATCAGTAACTTTATAGCATATATACAAACGTACTATAGTATAACATAATTTTTCAAACAAATGCATCTAGATACTAGATCAGAATAATATACCTATACACATTTTTTTTCATTCTTTTCACAACTGTTTTTAAACTTTTTTTTGATTTTATAAGATTTACTGTAAATGTAGTTTCAATAACAAAGTTGTCAAGCATTTTTCACAGAGAAACGAAATCAAGAAAACAAAACAAATATCTGCAGTCTGCACTACTCTCAAAATTTTGAAGTTTTACATGGCTACTTTTATTGCGTAGGTATTGAAAGAGCTTTGAAATTTCTCTTTTTTTTACATATACTTTGGGAAGTTGCTTGACAACTTTGGAATACACTACAACGAAGATAGTGCCTAGTCCCAACAAGGGAGAACATTATTTGAAACAATACAACCAAGAATACTCAAGTATAGACTCATATATAATTGTAATACTTCACTGTCACTTACTATAGGATTGTGAAATAGGTGTAATAAGGATGCTTTGTCTAAATTTTAGCATCTAATTTTTAATTGTATAGTATTTTTAATTGTACGAAAGTCTAACCTGCCACAGAATATACTTATTGTACTGTTTCAAACTTATTTTGGTTTATTGAAGAGCGATGTTAAAACAGAAGGACGACTTCTGCCTTTTACGAAAATGAGTTGTCGAGACGCTTGAAAGTTGTTTATAGCAATAATCTAATAACAATAATAAGATTCACGTAAGGATAAAAAGTAGTTTCTGAAAAATTGATAATATCGAGGAAAAAAAGTATAATATTTCAGTGTAAAAAGTTATTATAGTAATTATAATAATATAATGATGATGTAAGAATAAATAGGTGTTATGCCTAATTCATTTCGTTATCATGTTAAGTTAAAAATTTTGCCACCTGTAAAATTTCTTAAATAATAAAGATGTGATGATGAAAGAGAGTAAAAACTTTCAAATTTTGTTCAAGCATACGCCTCCATCCAGTTCTTTCCAGTAATTAGTTCATGTTGTACACCATGTAGACGTGTTCTTTAACCGAGTGTAAAGTCAACTCGTCAAATTGCCCTATAGCATGTTGAGGATTATTAGCACGAGCTACGTCTTCGTCAACGCGTTTTGGGGCAATAACGAAGAATCCAAGGAACATGAATGTTCGAATCAAAATGGCTGCAAAGAAGAGAGAATATTTTACATCGAAGTACACAGTTACACACATTTCATAAATTGTTTTTGTTGTAATCAAAATAAAATAAGAAAAAAAATAATGTTATTATATATGTATATATTTCCTTACAACGATCAGTACGTTCTCTTGGGAAGCAAACAATAGCATGTTGACATCTTAGCACTTCTTCGGCGTACTCCAAGAGAGCTACAAATGCTTCTTTAGACGCATCTGGTAAGCACCCATTTGGTATTTCGATGTACAAGTTGTTCTTGAGGAGCATAGTGTCCCAGGTTAGGACAGTCTGTTGTGTTAGAGGATAACGGAAAGTAATCTTCACTGGCTGGTCTTTCGGCAACTCATTTTCCTAAATGACACGATAAAATATGCAAGGTAGGTTAGAATGATTTCATAATAATAATAATGTCATATCATTTACACTACATATGTACACATTTCTGCAGTACACATGGAAAATTACAACAAAACAAAACAAAATAATAAACTTACGCATGGAATATTGCAGGGATGACTGAGTTCTTTGGCCTTCCCCACACCGCTGCTCTCCACTAATTGAGACGACACTTCATTGGGTGAAGTGTCATCAGGACCACCACCGAGGCCCAGCACCGAGAGTCACGGAATACTTTTGAATGACCGGCCTCGGGTATTGACTTACACTACTGTAAATAGATAATAAGTTTGACAAATTAGTAGATTGCATGGTTTTCTTAGCTGCTTCAATTGAATAAAAACAAATCAATAATAAAAAGAAAAGATCAACAAGTATATTGTATGGGTCAATGAGCGAGAACGTATATTTTCGCATAAAAATGTTAATAGCTTTGCAAAATAAAGTGTATTTGATAGAATTGACTGGGCTGATGGAAGATTCTACTATTTCCCGTATGAATAAACTGACACATTTATTATGAAACTACGACATGAATAATCTCGAATGATAACAGTTCCGTCTTCCACCAATCAGATTGGAGAACACGACACTTATTGAGGCGTAAAAAATCCTCATTAAGACGTTAAACACGAGAGTGAGGATGGTTGGTTAACAATTCTACGAGTTGTGATATTTCTATAGTCATTAATACCAACTACAGGTACCTAGTGTTCCAACATGCTATTATTCCGTTATTACTTTACTTGTTACTGTACCAAGTACCAGGACCAAATTTATTTCCGAGACTATATACTTTCAAGTACTTTCAACTTACTAAAATAAATTTTGCGTACATTGAGCCACGTGCATCTTAAATGATTATTTAACAATGGTTTTTTACCTTTGTCTTTAAATTGACATCCTCGAATTATATTGAAAACCTCTTCATTTATGAAATTAAATTGTACAATCTTATAGTTCGAAGTTAAAACGACCGTACGTCAATACGTTAGTTTTATCATGTAGAAAAGTCATAGTCCATAGTTTTGTTAAATGCAAAAGAATAAAAATTATGTGCATACCAGCTATACACAACACATTTTGAATGCGTGCCACCCTAAACAAATATATCGACGACTAATGTGTATGTACATAGATACGGAGGTAAGTATATGGATGCTATAATTGCAACTCGGCATGCCCACAAACTCACTTTTGACCTTTAAAAAGCTTTTCTACTCTGCTTTGTCACAATATGTACATAGCATGTATGTCTATGTAGTACTACTATGTACTATGTACCTCTACCTAATACTACCTATACATCACGGAAAACAATTCAATCACGCATTCGCAATACCAAATGCAAAGTCCAGGCAAAAACTCATGCCATTTCATTCTCTATATGTTGTGTCTCCTTCCAGTTTTCTTTTTGAAAGACATTCCATTATGGAGGTGAGCAAAACCTATCGTTAATGTAAGCAATAAAATGTTATTACGTATTGTTTTACGTTAGTATTAGAAATGAATCAGAAAGAAAATGTTATGCGATTTATGAATGCAAGTTAGTTGCAAGCTTTTTATTTATATGCGTACAAATTATGCAACTATCATAGACTGAAAAACAGCTGTGCTATACAGAGAATACAGACTTACAAAATCTAAAATTTGCATCTGCAATAAAAATAATACTGATGATTTTAAGTATCTAGATTATCCTCATAGTTTAAATAAATTCCCATTTAAAACACTGTAGACATGTTCTACGAATAATGTAGGCATAATATGAAAGGAATATAATGTACAATGTACAAGTGCCAAGTGTCAACATAATTTCATTATGAAAAACCCAGAAGCATCACATAAACGTGTCTTTTCGAGTTTCTTCTGTCTCGATTGCGAAACATCAAATTGCGTAGATTAGATGTCTATAAATATACAGGGGAACACAAGTCCACGTGCGTGGAGAATGGCTAGTAGGAGCTAATAGAAGTACTTCAGCTGTTTTTTTTATCTACAAAAATATAATAATAATTTCATGCACATGTAGTACCTCTATTCTACTACATATACACAGATAATAACTCATAATTGTAGAGTGCTTTGGAAAAGTCGTATTCTGAACAAATTATTACTCTGAAAGCTGAGAGATCGATAACGGAA
The DNA here is from genome assembly GCA_034699125.1 of Gisinianus flammeolus. Lineage (NCBI taxonomy): Eukaryota > Metazoa > Arthropoda > Collembola > Symphypleona > Katiannidae > Gisinianus > Gisinianus flammeolus. The sequence continues at coordinate 14,694 of JAIUND010000225.1, read as the reverse complement.
GATTCAAAGTGTCGATATGGTGTCAGAATTCAACATATTATACTATACAAATATTTTATTGGCTTATTACAACGTTTTATATGTCCTCCATTAAATATACGTCCAAATAAAGCTTGATTAATCTCACAATCATTGCAAACTGGAATTGACTGATTAGGAAAAAGTTTGTCATAAAATGACGTAATAGTTTTTCTTTGTAGAAATAATCTCGATTTCGTTTTAGTTCAGCATCTTCTTATCAAACACTTTACGTACGAAATGAGAGTAATAAACAATAGTATAAAATATTGAAAATATATTGAAATTTTTGGACGTGTGACTTCAGTAAAATAGCATTGATGACGATCACTCCATAATGATTAATGACGACTTGGTACATGTATTACCTAATACTAGAATCAAGACTTCTTGTGTTTTCACTCACACAAGCAGAGTATATATGTACTGCAAAGTTGGATGAAACAAAAAAAACTTGCCTATCGCTGTTAATTCGTGAGCCAAGAAAATAAGAATGCAATGAAAAAATGAGCCAAAATATCCAGTGAACTCGCTGGCCATGAAAAATAAAAAAATGCATCTGGCATCATGGAAATATAAGGTACATATGCACTTAACCATTTTTGTCAAGCACCTCACCACCACCACGTTGTGTTGCTATTTTACTTTTATGAATACTATTGAATACCTAACAAATTGTTCATGCATACGTACTCATTTTACTCAAATATATTACTGAATGTGACTATGTTTTTTGACTAAGATTCCACTATGTATGTATTTAGGTATGCACATGCAAATACTGCATTATTCTTGAATTATTTGGGCTGTTTTGCTTTTTTGAAAAGCTTCGAAACTTTTGTATGCAAACAAACTCTCTACATTTGTGCATTCTAAATAATAGATTTCCTTGCATACCACAATATAGTTTAGTGCACAGTATAATATGTAAAATTTTATACTTGCGGATTCAATATACTTTATACATACAAATGTTCAATCCAGTTTTACAAAGTGGCTTTGAAGAGACCCTGTACCATGTACTCTCGCAACTTACATACCAGTTGGGTAAATGACGAATATGCCAAGTTATTTTAAGAGAGCTAAAGTTTTAAGCAAATGAACTTCAGGCTCATTCGTGAATGTAAACTATGGGACTCAATGTGATGGCATCAGCATATCATATCTCTTCTACTTTTAGTTCTCTTTCTGAAGGACTAGGTCAAAAACAAAAGGCGCATTTCATTGTACTGCATAAGTGATACTGGATCTGTACTATGTATGTAACTACATATATGTATATTATACACTACGTCCAATACATATACAATACACTACAACTCATACAGTCATACATATATATGTTTGAATAACCATGTTCTTGGTATAATTACTTTATTGTCCTTCTCTCTCTCTCTGGCCTAGCAGCTAACTTTTTCTATCGTGTATACATACTAGAATCGGGAATAAAATCAAAACAATTTGTAGTTAACTGGAAATAACAGACAAACATAAAACAAGGGAATGTAACAAAATATTATCAGTGTGTTTACATAAACAATATTTGTTTGATAAATGCGTGGAAGTTGAAAACAAACCATAAAATATAGAGTATATACTAGTACCATACTATACTAAAGAACTTAAAATGTAAAAGATTTGAAACGGTAAGAGACACATTTACATTTATATTCGGAAGAAATGAGCATAAACGCCATAAAACATGATTTGTATATTTACAAATCTTTTGTATTGGAAGACCTTTTCTCTAATATATCTAACTTCTGGAGTTGAGTAATCCGCAAAATTTAGAGTTGCGGAAGTTACTTGGAGACTGAATTCCAAGGTCAAAAACTTGAGCTACACTTTAGTGCTGCTACTACTGCAACTCATCCTATAAGACTGGAGATTTTATAGAAACGACAACCATTTTTATTTTGTACAGAAAAAAAACATGATTCCAGTTATTTGAATAAAGTTGGAGCTTGAGTAATTTCAACTAATTTGGATGCATGTGGACTTTTATATTATCACTATTTGTGGTGCATGGTTGTAGGTATACATACTATTCCATACATACTCTACAGGCGGACTTTATAGAAGCGTATATCGACTCGGTAGTTTTACCTTTAAAAAAGTCAATACATAATCATACATGTTATGGTCTTATAGATGGACAACTTATACTACACTTTTAGAAAACTGGAAACTGGTACATACATACATACAACACTATCTGTATATAATAAGTAGATACCTACCCTATACTTTTCCACTATAGTACTATACAGACGGGCACGTAATAGTGAGGCCTAGAACAACACAAGGTACCTACCTACCTTTACGCAAATCGATCGGATGACTCAAGTCTGTCAAGGGTATATATAATATTATAGAATCAGAATGCGTTCCAATCGGTTTATAAACTACAAAAATGATCCAAAAATGTTTTACTCATAGCTTTTCATACATGAAATTCAAGAAATTGAGCGTCAAATAACACGAGATAGTTGTCATCATCCTCGGGGTCCATATGTAAATCCTATGGTTTAAGGGATGATTTGAGATACTCAAGACTCTTAATCGTGACAACCCTTTTTTGATGTATTTATAAAATAAAGACTAAAAATATGGACTCAGGGTGGATACTGTTAGAAAGAACATAGCATCATATGTCTCGTCTCCAATATATTGTAGCTCCAACGACTTCAACAACTATGTGTCTCCTCAATTCCTCACCTAAGTTTTATGATAAGCGTACTTACAAGTATAATCTATACTTGTTAAATACTGTTTCGTCCACAACACACATGTACAGTAAGCTAGAGCTTGACTATAGCATTCGAAATATTGTACTAGAGAGTTATACAAACATTCAAGAAAAAATTGTTGACGTTGTTTTGTATACATATAGGTTTTTCATGTGAATCACATTAAGTTTGGTTATTTTGATTGTCGTTATCTACAGTCAATACAATATAGTACGTCTTTTACTTACTGTAAGATTCCCATATATATATGTATGCACAAATAAACTGATACAAAAACTTATTACTGTCACGTGTCTTCATCTCTCTCGCATCAATAAATCTTATTATTATTAATACAGTGAGTCCAAAGAATTTTTAAGACCATTCGATTACTAACCAATGTAAAAGTACATTTATCTGAATAATGTGACTACACTGGCTAGACCATGGAACTCACAAATACAATTATGTCGTCCAACTGGTATTTTAAAGCCAGAAATTTAGTTTGATACATATGTTTCTACTAATTAAACAAGTATTACACAAGAACGAAGAAGTATAGAAGAAACGATGACGATGATACATCGACAAAAGATGATGATATGAAATAAAGTTATCGTTTCTATTTTCTATTGACTTATTGCCTTACAAGACCTGATTTCCATGGCCTTATTCATTTATGTCATTCTGTCGCACATATTAAGTGGGTATGTATTTAAAGAAACGATAATAAATAATGTACATATTTTGATCCTCAAAAATGAAGGGAAGCCATTATATGCATTATGGATCAATTTGAAATGGTTCACTAAAGAAGTTGATATCAACTTTTTTTGGAAAATAAAACCATTCATTTATCAAAGTAAATATATATGATTAATAATGATACTTGAATCATTCAAGTTGAATGTAATATGCTTAAAGTTAATACTCGTAGTATTTAATTAATTTTCTTTTACTATGTATATACATGTTCAAAAGTTTTCTTCGTTTCCTTCTCAAGTATACTTTGTGCATATATAAAGTCGATAAGAATAAGGACTGATGATGATACAACAACGTTGACTGACTTACTCTTATATTGTACAAACTATACTCGTTTATAATATTTTGATAACGAAACTATATATTTTACTTGGAAAAAAACACGTTTGCCCATACTGAACAGCTCGATCAGGAGGTCTATAAGTCATCGACTTTTACTGTATAGCTAATATAGCTATCTCTCTTCTTGAATAAATATAACACTTGTAATAAACTTTAGAAAAAAAATAGGTTTCATTTCCAACGACTTGGTAACTATAATCTTTCATCAAATCCACTATTATTCAGTTAGCATTTTTGAAGAAACTGTTTATTAATTAATGAGAACAAGAGTAAAAATAGTAACATATAACGTTAAACAATGGAATATTTTAAAAAGATCCGATTCGATATGAAATGTGGATGAAATTAGTCATTTCTAATTACTATACTATAGGTATTAAAGTACGTATGAAATAAGTAATTGTTGGGGAATCGTTGATGGAATATAATTTTACAAAAAGGAAAAACTAATCACGAATAATAAAAAGATGTACATATTTGATACTATACTTAAAAATAATAATAAAATAAAATAATGAAAGAATGTGGTTGTTGTTTTTTACTCACCTACTATTACTCATCTTTAAGGGTACAGGCATGTTGTTGTAAATACTAACAGCAATCATCTTCGTATCTTATTAAAACTTCCAGATTTTCTCTCGTCTATTTCAACTCAATTAAAATAAAGTCACGACAACTTTTTATCTTTTCAAGATTTATTCTTTGAGCACAAAGTGTTCACTCTCACACGAAAAACTTGACTGACTCGAAAAACATTTATGACGACGAACGGAATATTTTCACTCCCTTTTGCCACACAGAGAGGCAAAGTCGAATTCTGTTTCCTAGTACAATTTGAGACAGACTGCTCAGTTTCACCGCTACTTTTTAAGTGCCAAAACACTGAAGGATAGTTAAAAAAATGAATAAATAAAATGCAATGAGCACTGATGATTTATGATTTTCTTTTTTAAATTTCCAGTTTAACAACATTTGTTTTTATCTTCTTTGTAGTATAATAATACAGTACTATAATATGTATGTATGTTAATGTTTTTTTCTGGTATATTATTTTTATCAGTAATAATATAATATTTCATATTTATTTATAATATTTAATATGATTGTTAACATTTTTCTTTTACCTAATCAATTTAACAAGGCTTTGCCAGAGGATGTATACTTTTTTTTTACGTGAAAATTACTTTTCTATCATCGTCAATACATATTATTATATATTTAATAGTATTATGTTTTTTATATATGAAAAAATGTACTTTTTCTTAGTTTACTTATATAATTTTAGACTAATCAGTAATCTAAGAACTAGTATAATAATAGTATTTTCATTTTGTTTTGTATAATATACCTACTATTCTTATTAGCTATTGAGGCATAATATTATCATTAATTATTTTTTATTTTACAAATGTTACAATAACTTTTTTTAATTACAAACTCTTTTCCCTTTTCTTAAATATATAGATACAAATAAAACGTATTTTTATCATTTATCTTTACACTATTAACTTACTTGATAAAATTTATTGTTTTATTACTTTATATATAGTATACAACTAAACTTTTGTCAAATCTAAAAGTTTCTTTGTAAAATTATTTATTAATTATTATCGTAATAGGTACAAAGAAGCCCCAAAAGGTTTGACCAAGAAATTCTAGATTTGACGATAAAAAGTTAAAAATGACATAATTTGTGAAGAGCCTATATTATGACCTACAACAATGTTACTTGTTACATGTATGTTTACCTAGCTATAACCTACTTATCCATGTATGATACATGTTTTTTCATCTACTAAAATGATAATTACTGATAATTAATCATTAGATATAAACGTTACTGACTGAAAATAGAGACAACAGAACAAGTCTGAACAAGACATAATTCAATAATAATTATATGATGAAATAAAATATATACTTAATAGTAATAATAACATAATAATATATATTATATTGTACCAATATAAATAACAAACAGCAACATACATACACAGTAACAACATTTGATGATATTTTCTTTCTTTCCTTTGTAAATGTCACAGGTCGGATCATCCTCTTAATAATTGGAAGAAATATACATTAATAATAATATTATGTATGTATAACTAAATTTTTAATTGAAGGTAGGGGCGAGGGCGATCTTTAAATAATATATATGTTTTTATAATAAAGATTATAAGCATTGTGCAAAGGTATCGAAGTGTATGTATATTTAATATAGAAGAGATTTTTTACTTTGTACAATGGTGGTATTTTTTATCCTACATTATTATTATTGTAATTGTTGTTGTCTTAATCGTACAACATTTGTGTGTTTTATTATTAGTATTATGAAATAATAGTAATAAATGATCATCAATAATTAATACGATAATAGATTATTACTAAAAATATAATGCAATAACTGCAATTAATATTTGGTACTAAATCAGAGTCTGGTACTTTAATGAATAAACATGAAGAAAAAACAGCTGAGAGTCGTTCATACTTTTTTCTCTTCATTACATAATAATAAATATATAAGGATAACTGTTTACTGTTTGCCATACTATATCCGTAAAATTGAGTATATCTATTAATTGTATATAAATTAATTCTCAATCATAATAATTATTTTTAATTATGGTTTCAATGACTAAATAACCATAACATTATTATTGCGTACCCCCCCCCAAAAAAACTTCCCATCCTTGTCATAAAATTCTCCATTTTATATTACCTCTACAAGAATAACGGTAAAAAAATACGTTAAAAACAAACAACAACTCAAATGGTCAATTTTTACTCATGATTTACGTATGTATGCTGTTTAGATTTAAATAGCAATTCTGTCTGTGTGTCTACTACGATCATACAATTAAATGTGCCTATCCACAAAATTTTACAATTGCGATAAAAGGCAGATCCTACAAGGAAATGTCAGAGGTCAAAAAATCTAATATCAAAAGTTAGGTACGACACCTACCTTTCCCTTCAGGGCGTGACCTTAAGAGCTAGCGGTGTGAGCGCAAAAACCGAGTTAATTATCTTTTTAATTAGGAAATGGATAAAGCACATTTATTATGGGTATTTTATAGACACACAGACAGGAAAGAGAACTGCGGCTATTTTTCTAGTAATTTCACATGACTATTGACTTACACCAATCTTGTCCCTCCTACTGAATTTTCAGTAGTTTATTTTTTGTGCGACCAATTCTTTTTGTGTATCATAATTTGAGAATACAGTCACCGTTCCACAAAACATCATGATGATTATTTAAGATTTCTTTACATAGATTTCTTTATACACGTTTTGAACGTCAAACATAATTATTATTACATTCTTACTTCTTTCGAGTGGTGAAATATTGTTTTTACTCTTCCTTTTGAAATTTTCTTACTAGCTCTGTCTCCAAGTCATTATATCAATTCATCCACTGTCGACAATTTGTAGCTCCACAAAAGCATTGAATTTTGTGATCATCTTCAAACTCAAATTTGTAATCATATGCCAATTCTTCACCTCGAGATATTCTTCGATTCGCAAAAATTATAATCCTCCAGTCTCGATCAACTTCAACCGTTTCCGCAACACAATTTGGATCACAACTGTGGTTAATATACCTGGCCTAATAATGATATTGAAAACATTTTGGATCAGTTTTCAGTATTCTATATACATAAGTACTTATGTAAGTTAAAAATGACTTCAGATATGCACATTTTCATTGCAAATAACTTACCAAGCCTCCACAAAGTGTAGCATCAATGACCCTATCTTCATCTACTCGAAACATGTAGATTCCTCGATTCTAATGAGCAATAAAAATGACAATCATTAATACAAAAACATTTTGTCATGTCATCGTTTACATTTCATTTCATATTGACATAGATTACTTTGTAACAAAACAAATTCAGCATACCTGAGCTTCATATCTCTTTTCTCTCAACTGTAAAGAATAAATATTAATGATTTCAATGACAAATTTTAATGAAATAATTAATAAATATACATATAAATGTATTATTCCTTCTAGAATAGATCACACATACCTCAGCCAATTCCGATCGAATTATTTCTCCAATGTATTCAATAACCATTGTGTGTTTTTCTATATCTCTAGCTGCATACAGGCCAAGACCTTGAATTTTGGACCTACGAATGAAGATTTTCATTATTATTATTTAGAAAACTATTACCATTACAAAAGACATTTTTCAAATCAAGTTCTCATTTTTAATTTAAAAATCATAGCTTTCTCATTTTTTCCAATAACTATGAAAGATAAAAACAAACCTTGCTAAAAAAACATTATTTCTCCAATCTTGCTTCATTTTTTTATACTGAGAGGATTTTGAGTGAACAAATTGTTTGGAATAAGGACAAGCTGCCTCACTGGATGAGAGGACTGAAGATGACATGGCAGATGATGTTCGAGAGGATCCACCAGTTCTCTGTGTGTGAGGTCTTTTAAAATGCGTTCGAAGTTTGGGTTCTCCTCTTGCACATCCAGTTGGATTTATGGCTAATGGTAATTCTAACAGTGGATTTCGGCCATATTTAAAATGATAGTCTGTGAGAGTTTCGATTCCTGGCAGCGACTCTAAAACCTATTAGGAAAAGAATGGAAGATTTAAGTTTTAAAATTGGCAATATTTACTCGATTATTTACATTATTTCGAAGGTTGCAAAAAAAAAAAGTTTAAAAAAAAACATTTATACTTTAACGATTGCTGGTTCCGTAAGTCCAAAGAGATCTTCTCCAGTTATATATTTTGGAAATACTTTTATTGTACTTGAGGCATTTCGTAGCTTTGCAATAGAATCGAGTACTTGGTGCCATGCTCCTTGAGCTGAGTCAGCTTTGATGAGAATTTCCTTCGTGCCTCCTTCTTCTTGAGGGACTATACGAAATTCTGGTTTACCCTCTGCTTCATGGATTGAACAAATATATTGAGATCTTTTGTTAGGCTTTTTCATGCTCCAGTAAAATCTCACCTAAGAAAGAAAACCATTGATTATACCCTCAGGTTCAGGTTATATATGAATGATGATGAACTATTTATACTTTGTAATAAAATAAATTTAATAAATGAAATACTACAAACTTACAATTTTATAGCCGATTGGATAAATAAAATTGGGTGTGTGGAAATTTTGGAGTTGATGGGGTAGTAGTTGGCCAACGTTTAAAAAGATTAAAGAACCAACTCTAAGTAAATGATGTTGGTCAGCGTGATGCATTACGGCTGCAACTTGTCGATTTTCATCTCTCTGAATGTAAACTCTTCTGATTACAGATAACGTTGTAAGCTCATTTTCTTTTTCCCCTTTAGGCACATGGGCAGAACAATAGACAGTCTGCAAAAACAGAAAGAACGTATTATTATAAATAAGTATGCAACAAAATAGGGGACAAAGTATGAAAAATTCCATCCATTCACTCGTACACATTTCTCAAACAATGACGAAAAGAAAACGAACCTTATTTTTATAGAAAACACATCCTTCTTTGATGGCACATCCAAGATGATATACGGATGAGCAACGCGTTTTAAAGCATTTCACTGTAGCTCCCTTTTGCTTACACGCTTTTGCTTCACAAATTAAACCTAAACTTTGTTTTAGGGCTAACTCGACGTTGACCAATGCCCCATTTTCAGTTTCGTACACTTCTTCTGACCATAAAGTACAATTTAAGTGAACCCATTTGTCCACATCATAATTGAGTAATCTGTAACAAATAAATAAATCAAATTTATTAAAAAATTTATCTACATAACTCTCACTTTTGAGTATGTTCATACTATAACAGATTTTATGTTGTTTATTCTATTTCGTACCGTCCAGGTCCATCTGCAACTCCGTCTCCAATTTGATGACAAAACATACATTTTCGAGTATCATCAGGAAATTTTGACGGTGCAACGGTGATCCTCATTCGGTAAAGCATCTATAAAATAAAACATAACCAATAGTATATATGGACATAAACTTTAAACATTTATTTCATTACTCATTCATAAATTATGTAAACAGCATAAAAATAAATGAAAAAACACGGATATTAAAAGTGAATTCAAACCTCCGTCATTTCTTTTTCAGTTGGCTTTTTGTATCTAGTATGCGGAGCTGTATTTGGTAACCATTTCTTATATTTAATCCCTTTCCATTTCTTCCCTGGAATTTCATTTTCTTCTTTAATTTTGACATCATTTGGAAATGAACGTTTCAGTTTATTATCTAGTGAATCGGATGTTGATGATATCGCTTCTTTTGCCTGTGAACAAATATGTGTACATATGTATAAGATTATTTTCAAGAAACCAATGCATGAATATAAATAAATGTATTTTCTATCTAAATCAACAATGCCTGCCTGCTTCAATTCAAGTGGAAGTAAGTTGATCATTTTTGATATAAAAATATATATTTTGTTTTCTAATTTCTAGTTTTCTTTCGAAAATTACATTACGGGTACCCTCGCCAAACAAATAACTATTTAATAGGGAAATAGTCTTACACTGGACTTTTCTTTACTGTCCTTCATAGGCAGCTTCTCCGATTTAACTACTCCCTGACACCAACTTGGATGTCTAACTACTGCCCCAGCCTGTCAAAGATTATATACCTATGAGTGTTTGTATATTACCTTATAATCCCACATCACACGTGCACAGAACACATGCAAATCGACTCAAATTATATCACAAACTACATGTAGGTAGATAGGTATATAATACTGAATAGGGATGGTATTAACAAAAATTAAATAAAAAAAAACTAAAAACACGGATGCATATACATATATGTACATAGACGTACATGTATATATATATACATAGGTTTACGAATCAAGCGGGCATCGTTGGCTAACAATTATTATTATTATTGCTGTTATACTGCTCGTAAATTTCAAAGGTAAAAAGGTAAACATACAAAGACATGCATTTTACATTTTCGGTAGAATAAGATGAAATTAAATACCTTGTCTGATTCAGAAAGTAGAGTTACTCCATGAGTCATAGCAAATTGCATAAAACAAGTGGTACTGCAAAAGTATAATTCATCTGTTCCGTCTAATGAGTCTTCTGGACGCATCCCAGGGAGATCTTTAATCTTTTTACGAATAACATTGCTGAGAACAACCACATCGCAGTGACGACAGAATTTGGCAGATCCATTTAGAATTCCTTGAATGTCTACAAATTCTTTTCCGTCTTTACCCTTGTACGTATACAAACCTAATTTTTGACTTGGAGGTGTGATTGTTCGCTCAACAACTTGATAAACTGTTGGAGCCGAAATAGAAAGAACATTCGCCAAATTTCTTAATACCCCTCCAATATCTTCAGCAGCATTTGAAGAAAGGGTCAAAGTCACCGTCACATTCCCACTGTCTTTTAATGGTGATAATACACCAGAAGAAGCCCCTTTCGCTTTCATTACAAAAGTTTCCGGAATAATATTTCGATTCTCCTTGTCCTGGAAAAAAGTGAAAATCATAGTAATTATTACACGCATTCAAAAAACAACAACCTTCTGCTTTGTGAAGTACAATATATTTTGTTGTAGAATGAATCACATTTACAATGTCATCTGCCAATGGTTTTGGAAGTTGTTCAGCTTGAACAGGTCGAATTGGAATCGGTGCAACTATTGGCATTATTGGCGAGTCGCGTAAATGCATTAGCCTTTCCTCTTCATCGTCATCAATCAATTTGAGACCTTTACAAATATTTAAAAAAAAGAAAAGGAATTCATGTACTACTGAGTGTATCGAGCATGTTATAAAAACTAATACTTATTGTTATTCCTTCCTTACACATTTCAATCGGATGAATATTTTTCAAGACTTGTATTTGTTTTACGTACCTGGAAACATGGCTGAATTTTCTGGCATGACACATTCAGGAGAGGAAGCACTCACTATCGTATCCGGTGTGTCCGTTTCTCTAAAAGGAGATGGGCTTCTACCATCAAGATGGAACTTATCACCTGTTAAAACAACAAATAAAGTCATTTGGATTACATTTAAATTCAAAATAAAGCAAGAAACCCTCACAGTAAATTAAAAATAACAGTCATGTACAATGTAAAGATGAACTTACCAAAAGGTGGTAATTTTGGAGAAGCAAACTCTTGATTGTAAAATCCTCGTTGTGTTGGCCCAGGTTTTACAATTGGCAGTGGACTTTCTAAACCAAAAGGACGGCTATTATAATAATCAGACTGATTGTTGACTGTTGCGTGACCGAATATCCCGGTGAGCTCTCCTTGTTGCAAATCAAAGCCTTTGGTACTAATTTTTGAATAGTCCCCAGCCCCAAAAACTGGACAAACACTATAATTCCGTCCTAATTCAGGTTCTACAATTCCAACTGGTGGAAGTTGTCGAATTTGAGTAATTAGATTTTCCATGTAACTATCATAATCTTCTTCTAATTTTGATCCCTTCCTCATTCTCTTTTTTGGAGTTGTGTGTTCTTTCCCCATACTTTGTCTTCTTTTGGCTTGATATTGTCGCCGCTTAGCCTTTTTAACTTCGTCATCAGCTTTCTTAGGTTCTACAATTTTAAACATGTAAAAAATATTCATATTGTTGAGGAAATTATTATCTTTGCATGTACAATAATAATAATAATAATCTTCAATGGAATATATATTTTTAAAAAATCGGTACCAATTGAAGTAGTCGCTGTGTCGAATGAAATTTTATCACTACTAGGTGGTAAAGCATCTATTGGTGTTACGTCCTTGATATTGACAGGTGTGACAGCGACACTAATTGGCTCTTTAGGAAGTTTAGGTGGCTCTGGAATTACAACTGGAATCGGAGGTGGAATTGGAGCAACTACATTATCCTCAGATGTAGTCTGAACAGGTGCTGGTTTTATAGTTTCATCTATTATCCTTGGACTTTTAACAGCTACTGGCAGCGTTTGCATAGTTGGAGGTGGAGTTGGTAAAGGCGGTGGAGGTGTTGGCAAGGATTGTTGTAATGTTTGTGACTGTGTGGTAGATTGAAGCAATGAATTACTTTCAGAAACTCGGACTTCAATTTTAAATGGAAGACGAATCGGCGGTGCTTGTGGGGCACTTGTTTGTGGTCGAATATTGGGAGGTGTGGGTTGAGGGATCCTTGAAGCTGCCTCCGATAATTGAGATGTATGAATTGGAATGCTTGGTGAAGGTCGGGCTTTCGCAAAAGATGTTAAAGAAAATCCTCCTGTATTATCTGCAGGGGCTTGACTCATACTTGCACATCCAGTATTCTGTAGCAATTGCTTTAAAAGAGCATTTTGAGATTCTCCAGCTTGTGACACTTTTGCGGCTACAGCTAATCCTTGCTGTTGACTACTCACCGAAGTTGTGGGTCTTGGAGAAGTGAGTAAAACAGCCGTGAGATTTGTATGATGATTCCCAGTCACATTCTTCATTTCAGGTCGACTATAGACAGTAATTAATGGGACTGAACCACTCACATAAGTCCCAGGAGTACCAGCTTTGGAAGTTTGAGGAAATGGAAGAGAAGCTGCATTTACAGCGTCGGCTACAAATGATGCTAAAGAGACTGGAGTCCCTTGCATATTTTGTAATTTTGATGGATCAAATGATTGAATTGTTTGAATAGGTACGAGACGATTTTCTCCTAGTAGCTGAGAAATAACAGCCTGAGTCTTGGTTGGTCGAAATCCTCCAAGGACTCCGACGTTAGCTAAATGTACAATTTAAAAAATAACAATGAATTTCCATACTGTAAACTCTGCGTACATAAACGTGTAAAGTTTATGTTTTTAAAAGTATGCAATAAATAATTTGATAATAGGATTATTACCTTGATGTATACTGGATGGTGGTAATTCAATTTTGTTGAAAGTGGATAATTGTGAAGACATAATATTTTGTGATCCATCTAGAATTGTATGACTAGATGAACATGCTGCCTGAAAGGTACTCGTTGTCACTGTTGTAGGCAACAACATATTGTTCAATCCGCTTGTAACCAAATATTGCATACCCGATTTAGGGACCACAACCAACTTTTTTATGTCACCACTATTATCAGAATGCAACGATGGTTTCATGTCCACAATTTCTTTCTTGATATTGATACCTAAATTGTGGAATATTTCATAAACATGTGAATTAACAATAAATATTACTTCAATTTTGTATATGTAGTATACACATTAAAAGCAAGTTGCATGAAAAAAGACTTACCACCACCGCTTTCAGCTTCTGAAATCTTTGATGATGCATTCCGTATTGCATCCATAATAAAGCTGTTCTTATCATTGCTCATTGTGAAAGAAGTCATGGGAGATGTGCTCACAAAGACCATAGCATTGGATGTGCTAGGTCCTCCTTCATTCATTTTAGAGATTGATGGCGTTGGTGTTGTCGTTGTTGCTGCTAGTGTTATACTGGTTGTAGATGCTGCTAGTGTTATACTGGTTGTAGATGCTGCTAGTGTTATACTGGTTGTAGATGCTGCTACTACTACTGTTGGTTGTGATATCGACGATAATGATGTGGTTGTTGTTGCTAGTGATATGGATGCTGGAGGTTCATTCTCTTCACTCTGTTCTGGAGGGTCTACAGGCTCTGATTTTATTTCTTTGACCATTGTCACCACACTTTGAGTCCCACCAAGTGGCGCTGCACTATTTTCCATAGAAATTGCATTTGTTGTTGTTGCAGTGGTAGTCGTGGTGATAACAGGAGGAGTGGGAGTAACAGCAATAGGAATAGGAGTAACAGCAACAGGAATGGGAGTAACAGCAACAGGAATGGGAGTAACAGCAACAGGAATGGGAGTAACAGCAACAGGAATGGGAGTAACAGCAAC
>JAIUND010000224.1:0-94487 GCA_034699125.1 Gisinianus flammeolus | reverse complement strand
GTCCTTCGACATTATTGTCTGTCATGACCTTTTCTGTCACCCTCAATTTTTTCAGAATTTTACCCACAAAGACGGACACAGTCGTAACATTTCCGCAAATGAAGGAAAATCGTTATAGTTCGTTTGTGAACTTAACAGGGGATATACTATGTACATATAAATACGTTTTGTACATGTAGGAAGTAGGACATGTAGAAAATAAATGTAATTTTTTCTTTCGTGTTTTCAGAATTCCCAATTGAGCATAATCATGAAGTTCAGACTCACAATCAGAACGGAGAGTGTGTACACTGTATGTACAGAGAGAGAGGAGAAATGTTTTTTTCCTCCTCTAACTCTGGACTGGTTGGGATAGATATTTCTAAAGATGGATGATATTTTCTTAGTGGAACTTCCGTTCTAGATGCTAGAGTTAGTGCTCGTAGGATGTAGTTACTAGTGCTCCATTTCGGTTGTTTTTTACATTAATCTATCAATCATGGGACGTCGTCCACAAAGGAGACTTGATGTCACATCTGCTCTTGTCCTCAAATTCCCCACTGTAAATTCACTCCAAGTGCACTTTCATGTCCTGTCCCATGATGTCTCCTTCCTCCTCCGACGACTCCGACTCTAACTTTACTCCCCCCTAATTCCCAATCCCAATCCCAATACAAACACACACACATGTATATATATACATCTTCACACGAAACCCACTCCCCTTCATCCTAATCTATGGATATATATATATATATACTCTCCACAAATACAAATATCAAGTGGAAAAATCTAAACGGCAAACACCTGACACACACACACACACACACACAAACACACATGTACTTCTATTTGTAGATTTGTAGGGTGATTTTGGTACCAAAAATGTCCATGTATGTGTGTCTGAAATTTAGGTCTTTTTAGGTTTTTTCTTACTTTTTTCCGTCGTGTTCTAGTTGTTTCCATGAAAAATTCGTAAAGTGAGCAGGAGGGAAAGTTCGTCAATCACACCTAACTATGTGTGTGTGTGTCGTGTGTGTGTGCGTGTAGTTTCCAATTCCAACGATCTCAACGACCCAGCAACCCACAACCACAGAATTTTACAATTCAACAACGTCACCCACAAGTAAAAGTCAAAAAGTGAGTCAAGTGGTGAGAGAATGAAAGTGAGCATTCATTTTGATGTATTAGGCGAACGGGGAAAAGTACAAATGAAAGTTTGCAAAACAACCACGTGAGTTTGAATTCCGAATCTCTCTCTATTTCTCTCTCTTGAATCCCATATCCAATGAAAAATTATACACATGAACAAGGATGGAATGTCCCTCCACCAATGTATGTTGTATGTACATGAACTCAGCGACATAAGAACAGGAGACAATCCCTAAATTTCCCAAACAGCAACCTCTGACTCTACAGCTTGTATTAATCTTGGCTGTTGAGTTGTGTTGAGTTGAGAGTTTAAGAGCGAGTGATGCAAATCACCATCCACAATCCAAAGGCTCTTCTTCCAGTTCCCCACATTTATTACTTTGAGTGTCCTCTGTATTCTCATTTTCAAGTTCCTTACTCCTGACTGGCAAATCAAATGTGTGTGGAGACAAAGTGAGGCCGAAAGCACACACACTCACACATTCCATGTGTATTTGCTCTAGTACATAACACCCCGTGATGGGCTGTATAAGCTTCCTGTACCTGCTCGAACAATGTAGAATGTAGAAGAAGAAGAAGCAGAAGAAGAGTGACGCGACTCATTCGGAATAGACAAGATGAGCAAAGTTTTCCATTTTCCATTGATTGTGTGTGTACAGAAATATATCAGTATATGGTGAGTCAGGGACCGTTTGCCTTTTTCCAAGTTGATATACCTAACGTGAAAGTTTCCACCCAAATCGAATCACCGCTCCTTCTCATATAAAGTTTCCAACAATTTCAAATCATCCCGTACACACACACACACACCTCCACCACACCACACCACACCACACCAGACCAGCACTATTTCATCCTCATCCCTAACCTAACCTTACTTTACTTTACTTTACGTACTGAACATGTTTCATGGCTGGCATTTCTCTGTGTGATTCGGATTGTGACGTCAGTCGATAGTCGTCAATATATGACGTCCATGTAGCCACTTTTCCTTGTTCCATTTGCACCATAATGACAATTTCCTTGCATCATTCCATCAAATTTATCTAATATCCATACAATCCCAATCCAAATACCAAAAATATACCAAAGGTTAGTCTTAATATCACCGCAAATTATTGTCCAATGTTGAATGCAAGCGACAGTTAAATTTATTTCCTTCCCCTTTCTTTATTTGTTATGTTAATTTTAATTCAGGCATGTAGTACGATGTAGATACTCTAGATACATAGTAAAATATCCGTCGAGCCTTGCATTGCATTGCATTACTGGAAGGATTTACGATGGGAATGAGAGACAAAAAATAAGGTAAATTACATGTGAGGTTTTTATGCCACAATTTATTTTTACAGGTCAGTCACGTTTATATAGAAAGCCAATCAGGAGTAAGAGATTCCCTTCTTTATTTCTCTCTCTTCCTCTCTCTCTTTCTCTCTCTCCTCCTCTGTGTCTTCTGCATTTCTTTCTGACTTTACATATAGTTACGAATGCAATTTCCGAGTAAAGCCGTCAAAAAAGAAGACAAGAGGGAAAAGGGAGAGAAAAAGTTAGTCCGTGACTTCTTTTGCTTTGTTGTATGTTGTATGTTGTCAGTAAATAAATGTAATAAAATTTTCTTTTTATGTGCTCAAGGACGACTGAAAGCGGATTGCATGTGTGATATTGCAGTCTGCACTTGCATGGGAATCCAAATGGACAAAATAAAAATATAAATCTTTTCTCGCGTACAACTTATCCGGTTATTTACTATAAATTTCCTACTTATTTATTCTTTATTTCACTGTACATACAGCAGTACAAACTAGGAATTGGTACAACCACGGACTCTCTCTCTCTCTTTTCAGCAGTGTACTATTTGCTTGTGTACTCGGATTATGTATTGCATGCTCAACGGACCTTCCACTTCATAATAAATTACACACATTCACACAAACACATATGTAATTCTTTGACTTCTTTGATGTTAACCTTTGACCTTTGACCCAGATTCCTCAGTCCTCAGTGCAGCGTTATTGGATTGAAGTGAGATTCTCGGCCTCCCATCTCAGCCTTGGAATTTTTTCATTTGACTCTCGGAAAAAAAAGCTTTATTAATCTACAAGTGAGAAACAAACAGGAAGGGAACGAGAGACATATATACTACGATGAAAAAATTACACGGAATTTACGACGCGGATTCTGGTGGGAGTGAGTGGGAAAAAGAGAAAGTGAGGCAGAGAGAGAGAACGTTGAAAGTTGGGGAAAGGGATAGAAAAAAAACTGGGAATGATTGAGAGTGAGGAAATAGAAGCGAAGATTGAGCTTTTTTGAATATTTTTGTGTCTTTAGAAATATTCGAATTCGATGGAATGAAAAAAACTCCGGTAGACGAAGGGAATACAGAAGAATTGAATTTATATTTATATACGGTAATATACAAGACATACAGGACGGGCAAAGAATATCATATGGTTACTTTTTCTACTCTTGTATCATGTATTGTATTGTATTGTATCGTATCGTATGGATTGGAATGGAATGAAATAGAAAAAAGGAATGAAAGGTTGAAGATTGGAATGAAACACGCACATTGAAGAATCCAACTATAGAACTCTGGTGAGAGAGAGAGAGAGAGAAAGAGAGAGAGAGAGAGGAAGAGAAGAAAGTTGTATGATGTTGGATTTACTGCTTGCTCACACTTTGGTTGGTCTCTGTTTCTGTCCGTGTGTGTGTCTGTGTCTGTATTCCGTATCTGCATGACTGCTTGTGTATTGCGACTTTCGACTTGCGATTTTCCAGCTTTTCAGATAAGATATAGTGTCAGATATTGTATTCCCTACTTTATAGTTTTTTTCCTCTCTCTCTCTCTCTTCTTCTTCTACTCCTTCTCATATTCAAGATTGGAAAGTCGATTTTTCCGTCGCCTTTCCTGTTTGCCTCGTTTCATTTTGCATACTCGTACAGAAAGATAGAGAAAGAGAGGGAGAGAGAGATACAGAGCACGAGAGTCAAAGTCAAAGTCGGGGACTCGAATACATGGGCTGAACCTCTAAAGTTTCTTCCTTGACTTTTCATTCAGACTGAAATGGAAACTTTGGAGCTGAGTGAGTGTGACGGTACATTTTTTTCAACTATTCTACACTCGCTACACTACACACACAACTACAGCTACCCCTCACTCACGATTTGAACGTGCACACGAGATAACGGTACAAACAATTATCCCATTGTGTGTTCCCTACAAAATTCATGTGATGCCATGAGCATGATGACGAAATAGGAAGATATTTCATTCAATGCAATGCAATGCAGTACAACACGACGAGTCCTCGTCGTTGTAAACTGCAACTTTATTAGTCTCGATTTAATTTTTTACTCTTTCCACATCGATTTCCACTCTTCCACATCTCAATGAGAATGCTTTTATCCCGGCTGAGAATAAGTGCAATGCACATTTGGGAGGACTTGATGCATTCCTCCAGCTGGAATCTCTTTGGACGACAATATAAACCTTTCATGATGAGTGTGAGACTTTTTTTGTGAGCCGTGAATGTCGAGAGCTATTAAATTAAATGTGCAACATTATAATCCACTGCATATTGCATTACTCTTACACAAAGTGCTCTTGAATAATTCCCTTAGAATTTCCTGTACTGCATAGGAAATGAAATGAAATGAAATGATTGAGCATTGTAAATTGTATATTGTACTATCTATCGTACAATACAATTGTACAGTGTGTGGATATTTACCCAGTATTTAGCCATCATTTTTCTTCCATTACATTTGACGTATTCTATTGGAAATTCGGTAATGACACGGGGACAATGAGGAAAGCTGCTAAAAGTCTGTGATGGGGTAATGTAAAGTAATTAACAGACAATGAGATAAATGTGGGAGGATTGAAGGAGTGTTCCGTTTTCCGTCTGATTGTGAGGAGTTGAAGGGAATATAAGAGTTGAACTTGCTGGTTTCATCTTACTGTTGACCCGATTAACTCAAAAGGTTTGTATGTATATTTGAAATTGCAGCAGTCACTCCTCCAGATATATAGAACCAGATATGAACGGTACACTCAAACAGAATTAAAGTGTAAAAGTATTGAGAGAATGTTAATCTCAAGAGAATATCCGCATGGTTGAGCAGAGCCGGAAAAATGAGAAAGAAAGAGAGAGAGCGAGAGAGAGAAAGAATAAGGAAGGTGGAAATATCTGTATGCGTACGGATGTAGAGAAAGGAGAAAGAGAAAGCGATGGAGGAGGCTGAGAGGGCATATACATCGTATGAATACGGTGACGACGACTCTCCTTTCTCTATATCTGTACATTCCAGACTCTCCAGACTGGTATGAGAAAAAGAAATGAAATTTGACTTCCGCTTGATTCTCCGGTTCCATAATCTCTTTGCCGTCATTTCATCGTCTTTCATCTGATGCTTTTCCTTCTCCTCCTTTTTGTCCTCAGTCTCTTTTCTTCTCTCTCTTTCCTTTCCTTTCGATTGCTGCCCATTTCCAATGATGCTCTCTTCTCTATTTTCCAAGTCATTTTTTGTTCTGACTGTCTAGCTACTGCTGCTCCTCAGTGCTCATTGGCACACAAATCCGCTTCTCCTGCCACTTCCACTACTATTTTTTTTTCTTCCTACAGTATTTTTGCTTCTTCTTCTTCTTCTTCTTCTTCGACGTTGACTTCTCTGGAGGTCCCAGAACAAGTTTTCCCAGTCCCATGTGTAATTTCATGTGTCACCATTCCCCCCACCAACCAACCATCAAATTTGCACTCATACATCTTTCTTTGTCTTTACCAAATTGCTCAACCCCGTCTGCCAATATTTCTCCAAGGGAAAACTCACTCTCTCTCTCTCACACACTCTCACTACCTTCTCCATCAACTTGGCAAACATATAATTTACGAGCACATATTCTGCCTTTCCACATCCATCATGTTAATTCACTTTCATACCCTTCAGTTGCCCCTATTTAATACCACCACTCGAGCAATCCAGCTACATTTTCTACCCCCAACTATTTCCAAAATTACGTAACTCTCATCTCAGAAATGGTCAACTTTACTCCCCAAAAGATTTGGGTGTACGATTTATACAGTTTTTTTTTAATTTGACTAAGACAAATATAAACATAATTAAATTGTACATTTGAGCGTTTCCTCAATAATAAATTAATTCTAAATGAACAAGAAAATCCTTAAATCCAGAGAATTCCAGTAGTTTGTACTACATCCAGACGAGAACAACAAGGAACAAATTCAACAAATCAGACAAACTTTATTTAGCAAAGACTTTGACTTTGAAAAGTTTTTCTTACAGCTTTTCCCTTTGCTTTGCCCGAGAACAAAAAAAGGGAAAATTTGAGAAAAGTTGTGTGGGGGTTGAGTTGGAAGTTTCTCATGGCCGCAATCTGCAATTAGTTTATAGTTGAACAGAGTTCATTGGAAGTGTGTGCAAGAAAACAATGAAAGTGTTTATAGCTCTATTGAGTCTGAGTCTGTGTATCTTTGGGTATGTGTGTGTGTGTGTATTGAGTGGACTTAGATTTCATATAATACACAGTCAGATAGTTTTTAAGTCTCTACTCAAGTTGGTCTAAGCTGTTGCTGTTGTTGTTTCTATTTCTATTCTATGTCTATTCATTGTACAAACTATACAGACCAAGTTAAAGTATGTTGAGACTGACAAAGTTGGAAAAACTCACGATCAGTAAAAGTCTATCTACAGTAGTTTTGTTTATACTTTCAAACCGTCAAGTTAACAAGAGAAGAAGCAAGAGATTCCCACAAGTCACTTATACGAATTAGAATGGGCAGCTAAAACTAAAAACAAAGAGTATGTTCTGCAAATGTAATACCATCATCGACCACGACCACACAGGAATTCCTCTAAACCCTTTTATCCTTTCTTTACTCACAATTTTACTTAAATAATTCTGCTAGTCCTATTTTAAACTCACCAAAGTATTTCCCTTCTCATATCCAACCCACCAACAACCTCTTCATTTCTGTGGTGGTGTGATTCCATTCATTTATCCATTAGTTGTGAGACATAAAAACAAAACCCAGACAATTTTATTCTAAAAAAATTCAGCATTGCCTAATAAACCGTTCAATGATCATTATTTCCGTACAAGTGGAATCTCACAAGGAAAACGTCTTACATGTCCCCTGGAGTTTCCACTGGGACCTGGCACAAAATTTACATTTGACCTCGTTACGACTAGGTCAAAGGTCAATTTTGTGACAGGTCCCGTTTCAAACTCGAGGGGACATGTGAGAAGATTCCCTTGGAAGATCGATTTTCAACTTTAAACTTTTAGTCTAACGATTAAGAAGATAAACCTACAAGGACGTCGATTGTGAATTCTATACATGTAATATTTTGTTGTCAAATCTCGAATTTAGTGAGCCCCAGGGAAAATGTCAATGAAAAAACTTAAACTTTGTACTTATATTGTTCCAGGAATTGGAATTTGGGGCACAAATTTCTAACTCCCCACACTCGGATTTTAAATTCTTGACTAATTAATTAATTCCCCTTTTCTCAGAACGTCTGAACCCATTAACAATAAATACAATTTCCAAGAATGTTTGACTTTTTTCATGCGTCATCATCGTGAAAACTGAAGAGGAAGAAGGGAGAGAAAGAGAATTTGACAAAGATTACATTCCAACTTGTTCCATGTAGGATTTGGAATTCTATGTACATAGTTGGAGGGATGCAGTCAACCGATTCTCATTTTTGAAGGGAGCTTATGTATTTGCACAACAACAACAACAACGGCACAAAATGCAACGAATACTAAATACATTAATGGATGAATGTACATGTACATCGAGAACAAGGGAAAGTTATTATTATTCCAAAAGTATTAAGCATGAGATAAAGAAACACAATTACTGGTGAAAGTCTTCATTTTGATTTCCAACAGTGAAAGGATCTACAGATACATGTAGAGGATGTATGTATGTATTTTTGTAGAGAGTAAAAAATAAGACGAATGATGGAAATATGAGGGGAAAATATAAATATGCAGGGCAGCATTATTTATATGTATATATATATGGATGAAGAAAAAACGAGAGCGCCCAGAGAAATTGTATACATTAAATACATTATGCCTTTTTACGTTTTTCATTTCCAGTCTTCGAACTTAAACCAGAACTATAGAAAGACAGAGAGAAAGAGTTAAGACGTACGATTCGTTTCTCTCACAGTTGACAGACGATTGCACACAGGATTTATACACAGAGTGCCTGAAAGAAAGGACGAAAGAAAGAAAAGGGGGGAGAGAGAGAGAAAGGGAGAGAAAGAAAGGAAGGGAAATTGGGAAACAAAGAAATTTTTTGGATGGCAGTCTTGTTGAAGAAAAATCCCGTCAAAAACACAAGTTGCTGCTGTTGACATCTTGATTCCGAGTGCGACATGAGTAGATTCCTTGTGGTTTCCCTTACAAAATTCAATATCTTCCAGCTCCAGCTCCAGTTCCAGCCAACTAAAATACTGAAAGTCGGAACATGTATAGATATTTGTGTTCAATTTACTCCCTCGCTTATCGCCTCGTCGTCTCGAGAGCAAGAGCAAAAACCTCCCAAATTCCAATCAATATCCTGTGTTTGATATTTTTATACATCAGTATAAAAATATAAACAACAACAACACACACTTTTTTAGTCTTAAAATCTCCATAGTCCATAGTCAACTCGGATATACAAAGTCATTTCTAACAAATAAAATCATTTCCATATGTATTTCCATTTTTACAGTTACTCTGTGATTCTGTGACACTCCACCCCGCTTTACCATGCACATGTATTATGCACGGCCTTTGACTGACGATGAGAATGAGAATGAGAATGAGAACGAGAACGTCAAATTTGTGGAAAGTTTGAGAGCATTTTTATTATTATTATTATTATTATTTGCGTTCAAGAGTTCTTATTAGGAACTTTTATCAATACAAAAAATTATAGGAGATTAAATAGTAAATATATTGTATCGAAATCGTAATAGAAATATTGTTGATAAAAAACAGAGGAAATCGAATTCTCTTTCCATTCAATTTCAATGGCAGGACGTTTGACTTTGACGTTGCAACCCGTTAACATTTCAATTCCAGCCTATTTTGGGACATGCACTACCGAATTATTAATGTGAGAAAGGGATTTTTCTTGAATGAAAAACTTATTGTGTGCATTCATATATACTGATACAGGGATTGTGGTTTTGGTTTTGGATTTTGCACGCATTTCCGGTCTTATAAGATGTCAGAGGTCATATGCACGTGTATTTTTATTTTTTATGTGCATCAGTACACAAATATTTCTGTTTTGTACAATGTACATTTCTATGGTGCATGGAACGAGTATGTACAAGAATGTTTTGGAGATATTCCCTGTGGCTTTCCCTGTCATCTGTCAACAGTCTTTAAGTTTAACGAAAGAGACAGAGAGAGAGAGAGAGAGAGAGAGAGACGAATACATTTTTTCCATGTTCACGATTAGAGTTGTCAACTCGTCAGAGGAACTTTCTAAATCATGCGGTTTCATCCATCGAATTAAGTTTCTTTTTTCCTAGAATTTGTATGGCGCTATTAATAGTCTATCATGGTCTACTAGACTATTAATGGTGCATCCAAATTAAAGGATTTGATGGCGATCAATTAGGCTGGAAAATTACATGTACTGGTATATTTTGTATCGTATTTTATGCACAAAATGATTGGCCTGACTTAACTATTTAATTCATTCAGTTAAAAATAATTTTGTACGGTAAATATCCTATAGAAATCATGAGATTTTTTAGATGAAAACACAGCAGTCAATTTCCTTTTTCATCCTATCAAAATTTCTCAAGATTTCTTCATCTTGAAATCAAGTATTGCAAATATAGGAAAATCGATAGGAGAGAGAGAGCTGGAATTTTGGTCGTGAATTGTATAAAAAAAGTATTACAATTTTCCTCGTAAGTAATATTCGTGCATCGTGCGTAGTTTTGACTGGATTTGTACATGTGAGGGAGACGACAAGGGATTATTAATTGTTCACACGAGCAAAGGATTTTTGATGATAGATACGTTGAGTGAGGATGACGGGGAATGGTGTTGGTGGTGGGAATTATTATTATTATTATGCTTCCCTGTATGAAAAGAGACTCCGCCAAGAGAGAGAGAGAGAGAGAGAAAGAGAGAGAGAGACGAGAAGACGGTGCACGATGAAGCAAAAGAATTCTTAATGGTATAATAAAAAAATAAAAATCGTCTTATGACGATTAATTTCCTCCCTCCTTTTTTCAACTCCCTGTAGTCACCTTAACAAAAAAAAATTTGGATTTCTTTATCGTTTTTTTTCTGCCTTCTTTTCGCTTTTAAAAGAATTTTATCTTTTATTAGTTACATCCATGAGAATCCTCTCTTTGCTCCCAAATTTTCAACTAATCGTAATTCAAAGTTTATGTAAACGTATAATTAAATTTTAGACCGTACACAGTTTAATGAGCAATTACTTTTCTAATCAAATTCAAGCGAGAATATGAACATTCGCGCAATACATTTATTGCATAACTTTTCCAGCATTGATTCTCCGAATTTATTACATATACAAACTGGAAATCCATTTCAAGTCGATACAAATTCCCAAAATATAAGTACAAACTAGCAAATAGCAATTATGGAAATTGAAAACTTTCCTCACATTCCTAGTTTTTTTTACAAAGACGGTTCTCGTTTTCTTGAAAAACTTCATTTGATAATAACACAGTTCAGAGAAATTCAATACATACAACTTTTTCTCAAGCAAAGTTTCAAGTAAGAATACATACATAAATTTGACAATGTGTGAGTTTCATTTTCAGAATCCCTCCTTAAGAAATCGATAATAATGGTCGTATTAATGGTGGGATCAACTCCAGTCTGACGCCGCTCAAGATTCAAGCTGTTCATTGGGAAATCGAATGGAATTGCATGTTTGAATTAATTCACCAATTCGTTTGTCTTTTCGAGGTCAACCAATTTGGCTGGCTGTCACAACGTGAGAAAGACGTTTGAATGAGACTCGTCCTTGTGAATTGCATCTTTCATTTTGTATTTTTACTTCAATAAACAAATGCCCATGACCAAGTCATGCTTTGTCTCGTATTTGATTTTTTTTTCTTCTGCATTGTTTTAGTCTAAGATAAATGAAAAGATTGAGACGTAAAAAAAAAGCTCGTAAAATTTTATGATGGTTCTGCCTTTCTGTTGTTGTGTTTTTCACTTTCCCACTACATTTGTTTTTTTTTCTTTGTATCCGTAAGAAATTACATTTTGTAAATATATACATACAGAGAGATAGGACATAAAATTTCATGGAAATGGAGCCACTCAGCATCTGTTTGTTTGTTTTATTTGTTTGGTTGGTGGATTGTTTTTGATTGTTTGACAGGAGCATCAAATGAGTCGTTCAAATTGACTGAATAAAGTCCTATGCAATAGACACAAAGACCGTTGTTATTGTTTTCTCTCTTCATCTTCACATGGTCTGGTCCGAGTCAAGTTGATGCTTGATGACAATCAGTAAATCGTGAACAAACTTGCATTTACAAAGATCAAATCGACAATTGAAACAATCAAAGAAATTCTCTACGAGCATTAAATAACGTGTTTTTGTTTCTGTACACACGCCGAGAGTGAGAGAGATTTTACAGAAGAAACGTTTGGTAACTTCCTTTTGTTTTCTCTCTCTCTCTCTCTCTTTAGTTTTTGTTCTTGTTCTTGTTCTGATGATTGTACTGTTGTTTGTGAGGAGAATTAGAGGGAATTTTCTGTAGCGTGTTTTATTCGTCTACCTATCAAGTGGAAGAAATTTACAGGGAGACATTGAAATATAAAATAGAAATAGAAGAAGACGAAAACGAAGATGAAGAGAAAGAGAAGGGCAGAATTAGAGTAGTGTGACTTGTAAATGCGATAGAGAAACATGTTAATGTTGGACTGGGTAGACGGAAGAAGTGAAAATAGAATAGGCGAGAGGATAAGAGAGACATAGAGAGGGAGAGCGAGAGAGAGAGAAAGTGAAGAAAGTCGGTAGTGTAGAGAATGAAGGGAAAATAGGAAAGTATAAACTCTTGACTTTTTGTCCATTGTTCTAAATGAAAACCCATGAAGAATAGCTAAATGTGGAAAACAATGAGTCGTCTCCTTATAGTCTCTCTCTCTCTCGCTCTCTCTCTCTCTATAGTCTCCATTCTTTCATCTTCTTGTACTTTGAACACATAGACAATTGGTTTACTTGTGTACTTTCCATTCAAAACTTACAAAACATACATAAAACATGTTATTTACATCTGAATTGCTTTTCTCACTGATTTTCTTCGCCCATCTTCTTCCTCTTCTACTAATATTTCTGCTCTGCTCCATTCCATCTCAATCTCTATGTCTTGTTACCCGCTTCCAATCTTTTACCTACACTTTCAAATTCTGACTCTGCATATATTGTAATGTGTAGAAAACCTTCCCCACATTCAACATCCAACAATTCCGATTCCTTTTTTCCTTCTCGCTTCCTCCACTTCTAAATTCTTTGTATATCACTTCTACACGGATACTGGTGAATTCATTCTCTCTCTTCTCTCTCTCTCTCTTTCGCTCCTTGAAAATTATTTCACCAGAGACAGAAGAAAGCATAAACAACTATTTTCTCTCGCAGTAGTTGTAGTTGTTCCTTTCTTTTTGTTTCCTTTTTGGGTTCCTCATTGGGACGATGGAGAAGATGCAAATACGGGCGGCTCAAGTCCTTAATGTTCCATTTCCTACTATTTCCTTCCAATTCCTTGTGCTAATCAGGGTACAAAGGGCTATGACTGTCGAACCCAAACCTATTCATTACAATACTTTATTTTCCATATGCCCTCTCATTCTCACACATTCCTGCCCTTCCCTTTGAAATCCATTCCTATATAGTATATATCTTATGTATCCGTACAGAATTACATCAATGCATACGGTTGTATCATCTTAATTTATCAGTAGGTATACAACAGAATTTCAACTATTTTCGTTTTGTAACGGATTCCTCGTTGAGAACGATAAATCACAGGATTCAGCACTACTTACACAATACAATCAATAGTACAAAGAATATCAGTATTACCAATCGTTTGTATCTGCAATACAGAACAAATGCAAATATTGTCAGACAATTTGATATCGTACCCATATTTTCTACAGCATTATTCCGTGTTTTGTTGTTGGTATTTTGTTGTTTTACCGTTGGATGACTTAATTCGATGGAAACTTTCAACTTGAAAGAGGTAAAACATTAGTAAATATTGTTTAGTACTTTGAACACTCCAGACATTATACTTTTTTTAAGGGGGAGAAGGCAAGTCGGAGGGTCACCAGTCACCGCCACGTTGCATGTCAAACTACAGCTAAAACAAGATAAAACGGAGGGTTGAACAAGAACTATCGTATGTACACACTTTTTTTTCTTTTCCTTTTTCTTTCCCTTTTGCTTTTGTCCTCCTCATGCCTGACCGTTTTATTTCCCCTTTACTTGTTGGGTTGTACTTGATCGTCTATCTCTGGATATGAATGCAAGATAAGACTCCTACACTGAGGTTGAGAACTTATTCAACTTATTCATATATACAGACGTTGCGGATGGAAGGCTGAAATAAATGTGTGTACGAGGAAGTGGAAGTGGAATTGGAAAGGGTTTTTTCAAGGATTCTGGAGAGAAAAAATAAATAAAAAAATACATATATAAAACAGCTCAGTGTATTATGATGCTCAAGTACAGATACTGTAGGAGCGATATATCAGTAAAAAAAGGGAGCCACTTGTAAAAGTGTAAAAAAAAGTAATATTACACAGTGAAATATGCAGATTTTCACTTAGTTTTTCATAAGAACTTGGGGGATGTGGAATGAAATGGAAATTCTCACACGGATTTCTCTCTCTCTCTTTCTCTTTCTCTGTCTCCATTCTTTTCTTCTCTTTTTTTCTCTCTCTCTCTCTCTTTTTTGGAAACGCATTTTCTCTCTCTCTCTCTCTACTTTCCCTATTGCCAGAGTGAAAAAGGATTTATTTTATAGGGTAGTTAGTGGTAAAATGCAGACCGGGAGAATGTGGTTGTCTCAACGGAAGTGAGATAAATGTCCCTCTCCATACGTCTTTATGTTGCTATTATCTATGCATGAGCATATGCTCACAGGATTCATCCATATCCTCCTCATCTCACTTTCACCCTTCCGTCTTATCTCTCTCTCTCTCTCCCTCCTTCTCTCTTTCTGTGTGTGTGTGTGTATGTGTGTCTGTCTCCCACTTCAGAATATACACACAACATCATGTATCGTCCTTGTCCTTATGAATATGTAAAAACAAAAGAGTGCAAAAAAACTACTTTCGTATCCAAATATGTGTGTATGTACAATGTACATGCATATAGAACTGTGGAGTATAAAGGAGAAAGTAGAGACAGCTCTCCAATATTTTATTTGGCATGAATGCCATAAAAATAAAACACAAAATACTCTCCTTTATCCTCTACAACTGAAAAATGTACGATACATGTATGTAATGTGGAGCGTGGAGTGTAAAGTGGGAATCTCACTCAGAGAGAGCCAATTTAAAATGTGATTGTTTTTATTCCATTAATTTGCCACATTCCGAGCTGTTCTTCCCCGGTAATTTCCAATTTGACACTCGACAATCTCTACAAGTCTTTCACAATCGTTCTCAAATATCTTATTTTTATCTGTCTCTCTCTCTCTCTCTCTCAGTCAGTGTAAGGTATGAAACTGTGAAACGAGGCGTGTGTAAGTGGGAAATGATGACGAGTGTACAGGGGATTCAGAGTCAGTTCCAGTTCCAGCTCGAGGTGTATGCCGATGCCGAATGCCGAATGCCCACAAGACATCTATATTCTATATATATATACACACAATGTTCAACCCTTGGGAAGCTCGTAAGCTTTATTTCTTTTATAACCCCTTCTGGTGTCACCGAGCGTAGCGAGTTGAGTGTGAATTTGCCAACCTAGCACCAGCACCACCACACACACACAGGCACAAATACTAACGACAATCCCTCAAGGTTCATCGTCCCTCTGTACTTTTCTGTACTCCAATCTACACATTTCTCGATCTCGATATTCTATGAATTCTACGATATATTCTTCAAATCGATATTTTCTCCGCAATAATTAGAATACAGATTTTATATATGACTGTGAGAAAAATCAGGAGTACAAATTCAAAATGTTGTACATTATTTTAAGTTTCAAGTTTATGAAGTTTTGAAAGAAATGTCTGTACATACCTATAAATTCAGTTGAATCCAGCTGAGTCTATAGGAGTGTGAATAAACGGGAGTGAATGTTTTTGTAGATACTGTAAACCAAAATATGAAATGCAATAAAAAAAAGTCTAATCATGGGAATTGTGGCGGTTGAAGTAAAAAAGTGTACAAGTTGGAGCAGTTGAGATATTGTAATGGCATGAAAATATCGGTCGTTGTGTAATCAGGTCAACTAAGGATGTATCTACACTGTGCATGTGCAATCATACAGAGAGGGAGAGAGAGAATGGATAAAATCTAAAATCTAGAAAGTAAACTTGGTTTTCTACGTGTTATTTTATTTAAAATGTAGAGAGGGGAGTAGAAGAGAAAGAGAGAGAGAGAGAGAGATGAAATTTAGGGTAGGATGTAACCAAAGTGAGCTCGGAGTTTCGAAGGTTTATAATCCTCGGTTCGGGAATAAATAGGCCTACTTTACATGTCTAATAGTTCCCTTTGGATCTATTTCCCTTTTCAGAAAAGTCTCTCTCTCTCTCTCTTTCTCTCTCTCTTTCTCTCTCTCCCTCTCATTCGTACTCTAGGTCTGGTTCTGTTTCTCGGGCTGGAGAAGCAGAGAAGGAAATGGAACCATAACAACTTTTTCTCTGCCGTCTAGAATTCCCTTTCCATCCCTTATTATCCCTTACGTCCTTACGTCCTTATATCCCATATACATATACAGATACAGATAGTCCTCGTTACATTTTGGATTGCGACTCGGACTATATCCTCAAAAAAAAATTGGGCTCGCTTCTTACAAAACATGCAATTCGCGATTTACTCTATATTTCTAGTAGTATTTGAGTATATCAGAACGAACTTACTGCCACAGTAAGTTTATATCCAAGAAAAAAAGATAAAGTGGAGATATTTTTGCGGACGCTGCAGTATTTTTTAAAATCATATCTGTAATTATTCTGGAACTGATTTATTTGCCGTCATTTTACGCTCTGTGGATTGAAATTTGAAATATTTAGTGTGATCCAATTACCATCGAGACTTTCTGCTGTGGGTTTGGTTTTACTACAGAAACTGAATGCACTTCACGGTTTTTTTCTAGAAAGATTTCGTTAAAAAAAAAAAATGTTGGTTTAATTCACATGAACCAAAAACATATTTTTTAGAATGACTCAATACTAATACTAATGCTGCGGTTTACTACAGGAAATTGGCACTTGTTCCTACTCATGTGAAGAAGGAAATGTTTACTGAGGTTGGAGGACCCTTTAATTATGTATTAATTGTTAATTGATGACTTGCCAGAAGAGAAAAGATCATGGAAAAAAATGATGTCTGGACAGAAATGAAATAGGGATTTGAATATTTTATATTTTTAGGTGAATGGTTGAATGGTTGAACGGGAGGATGAAGGAGGAAGGAGTGCTTGTGAGGAACTGGAGTGGAAGTTATGAGAAGGGTAAAGCTCTGCCTGGATCCTTAACCATCATCGAGGATTATTTTGAGAGAACATGAAAATGAGTTTGAACGGTAGACGAGAGTATAGACGGTAGACCACAATGTATGAACAATGCCAGTTCTCGGTCTTCTACCTCCCTTTTCAGGAGTTTGTATGGACCATTTATGAAGGATCGAGAATAATTTGCAATTTGTAATTTGTAATTTCCCAGGTCTTCATGCAAATGTTTGAGGAAGAAACCCTTTTGACATTTACATTGTTCTCATTAAAATTACATTTCGTTTGACAATTTGCATGAATTCTTCTTATCCATCTCTCTCATCTTACATGGTTTTTAGTTCTCAACAGAAAAGAAAA
This sequence comes from Gisinianus flammeolus, assembly GCA_034699125.1. NCBI lineage: Eukaryota > Metazoa > Arthropoda > Collembola > Symphypleona > Katiannidae > Gisinianus > Gisinianus flammeolus. The sequence continues at coordinate 77,277 of JAIUND010000224.1, read as the reverse complement.
AGCTCTGTGAGCTCAACAGCATCCATCTCGTCCTTTTATGTGTAGTTTCAAATTCAAACTGACTTTAGACAATTCACATTTCAAAGTTTAGTTGGAATTTTTCTTGAAAGTTCAGCTCCATTACTTTAAATTTTATTTGTACATATTCTTTCACACTCAAGTTCTGTCCCATTTCGACAGTTGCGTGATGTACGCGAGATCGCCCATGGAAAGAGAAAAAGAGAGAGCAGGAGAAGGAGGCAAAGTTTTAATTTTATTGGTAATATAAAGTCAAATGTATTTCCTGTCCATGTATGTTCAAGATGAAAAAGAACAAACGGGAGGAAGAAGAAACTATCTCACGTCTCTTTATCTCAATGTCTCCATTATCCACGGCTCTACGCTCTCTCTCTCTCTCTTGTCTACAGTACATTATTTTATTTTATTGTGTACATCTTTGGTCCTTCGTCCTTGGTACGTTGAATTAGTTTGAGTCAAATGTGCTCGTAGTCGTGTGTGTAGACAAGATTCATCACATTTTGTATAATTTAATATGTCTGTTGGAGTCAAGATTGTCGAATGTATAATAAAGAAAGAGTTTTTGAATGGTGAGGACATGAGTGAGAGTAAGTGAGAGAGAGAGAGAGAGAGTGAGTGTGTGACAGTGACAGCGAGGGATTGACATGAAATCTGGCTACGACGGTTAAAATTGCAGGTGGTAATATAGAATCCAGGATCCAGCACATTCCAGCACAAAATTTCACTACTCCATTTTCATGCTCCCAATTTTCTACATTCTGGAAAAAAACTACACACTACCCTACAAAGACATACCTACAGCTAAGATACTCGACATGGAAAGAGAGGAGATAAAGAGAGAGAGAGAGAGTGGGGAAATAAACTGGAGAGATTTTTTTTCAGATGTCTCCGGCATCTCTCGAATCTTGATTAAAATCCTGTTCCTCCCTTGACTTCATTCGAGACCTTCTTATCTTCTCACTCTAACTTTCCCTACTCTACTTTTCTTTCTTCTTCTTCTCTAGTACCTTCAACTTTCTCTTTGTACTAAATTCTCTTCTGAGTGTATCTCCATGTACAGTCTGTATCCAACACACACACACACAACATCCCATATTCTTCTGAGCTACCCTTAATTCTCCAGTGCAGGAGAAAAGTCTAAATGTCAGACGGTGAAGTGAGAGAGCACAAGTGTGTGTGTATGTCTACATAATATCTGTATGGGATAGCAGGGGAAAGAGCAAGAAGAAGAAGAAGAAGAAGAACAAAAACTGACAATAAGTCAAGAGAAATGAGAATCTAATCCATTGTTGTCTAAGACTCTACAGTTTTAGTTGGTGTACAACAGAACATTTCCAGGAACTTGGGGCTCACTCTTCCAAGTAATTAACTGGAGGAAATGGAAACAAGCAAGTATATAATTTGACGAGGATGAGTTGTCCGTAGTCAGTTGTCAGTTGTAAATTGACTTCATTCCCATCATGATACCTACAAATATACAGTATGTAGTGAAGGGATGTTTACAGTGTCTTTGACAATGTAAAATAGTTGCATAAACCAAGGAAAACAAATTATCTCTGTGTAAACGGTAAACGGTAAACGGTGAAAGTCTGCTTAAATCAAGCTTAATCTCGAACTAAACTGCAATTTGAGAAAATCTTCCACTCCCTTCAATTTTTAATTTGGATTTTTTTAAGAGTTACGTATTCCCTTTTCTCCTTTAAATTTGTATAGTTTTTTTTTCAATTTGTACACATTTGCAATTGATGAATTTGCAAATGGAAAACCTCGCTTTCTCTCGTCTAATGTCAAATTATTCGACTGATTCGAAATTCGCAATGTCTATGTGTAAAATTAAAAGTTTTCGCAAAAAAAACAATTCGCTATTCATTGCTCAACTTGAAAAAGAGCAAGTGCTCGTGGAAATTGAAAACATTTGTGAAAAGAGATCGAGAGAGAATTGAAAGTAGGACAGATTGCTTGGAGCTATGGACTCCATGGTACATACGAGAAACAAAAAAACAAAAAAAAAACAGTAGGTGATTGCCGTTTTTCCCAGTTTGCTTTTTTGTATTCATAGAAAAAAAAGTTTAAGCTCTCTCTCTCTCTCTCTAGCTTGCAGTCATTTGTATTCACTTGGTTTTTGTACAGACAGAGACGGGAGATTCTGGATAGATTTTCGGGAGGAGACACCAGACACCCGAGCTTTACTCTCGTTAATCTAATCTTTTATCTCAAGTTGATGAACTGGGACTTGGACTATAGCAACTGACTATTGTAATTATTCTCACATCCTTCTACTCCAATGAACCACTAACTGACTTTTTTACGACCTGACTCCAATTGACAAAATTAAATTTCCCCAACATTCAAAATCCAAACTCGGACTCTCCGACTACGTGCTCAATCTGAGAATGTAACGCAATGTTCTACAGCTACACTAATCAAACTACATACATGATTTGATTTCTCATTCCATAATTGCGCCCGGACTTTCAAGGGCTCGTCACTTGTTGTTAACTTTTAAGCTGGAAGGGAACTCTAACTTTATATTAAGGAAAAACATTAATTCAAAATGGTATTTTCTCGCTGCACACAACTTTTGTGTGTTATTTTAATATGTTGAGAACATGAGATGTCTCTCTGTCTTTCTCTCTCTGTGTGTACACTGCGTAGTTAACAGTCAATGACTGTTTAATGGAGGCATTTAAATGCAAATGTGCAGGGGGAGGGACGTTTTATGGACGGATGGATGGAAGGATGATGATTTGGAATTTGAAATGTACACGATGGAGAATCAAGATTGAGTGGAATGAAGGAAATGAGAGGGAGAGAGAGAGAGATGGATGGAGAAGGGGGGAAAGTGTGGGAAAGGGAGAAAACTATTAATCAGATACTTAAGAATCATTAGTGAATTTCTAATTAGTCCACCAGCCGGATGTTTAATGGTTAATGTTGATCTTGATGAGAATCGTTTGGTGAGGATTGTCCGTCGCACCTGTACGATTTATTGACGTTGTAAAACTTTGCTTTTAATCTCCTATTCCACTCAGATCATGAGAAATTATTGAATATAATAAAGTATATATATACATAAATTATATATATATATATAGAAGTCTTAGCAATGCAGATTGAGCTCCGCGAACTAATGACGCACTCACGCACAAACATCCCGGACGATTAGTGGGAGAGTAAAATCAAGTCATGAATGTATAAAAATGCTGGAATGAAGTCTTAAACGTACATAAAAATTCTGTTTATCCATGTTTTGACTCACTGGCTGTCTGGTACATCTCAAATGGCTTGTGAAATAGAGAAGTGAAAATGAAACTGGTAAGTAATAAGTAGTGTTGAGGGATTTGAAAAGAGTGAGAGTTGGGGGAAAATGAATAAGGGAGAGAGAGAGACGTCAATAATGGCTGATTAGATGAATTTGGATAGGTGGTGGAGAAAGTAATGAGGAGAGAGATGAGAAGGGAGAAGGGACTCATTTCTTTCATGCTCATGACATTTATTAAGTGAAATAACACTTGCACAACCAAATGAATGTGAAAGCCCGAGACTTTCATCGTCCACTACTTCAAAATGCTTCCGTTACGCTTTCGTTGGACGGGGAATCGGGAAATGGAATGTTCATCGAGAAGACGAGCGACGTTTAAATTAATGCTCAAAGTTGCTCAAAGTGCTAATAATGACTTTCTCCCTACTTCAAATGTACACTGCTAAAAACTAGTATTTCCACGGCGTCTATTTTATCTTCATCTCTCCCACTCAGTCTCTCTCTCTTTCTCTCCTCTCCCTCATTTTAGTTTTCGTTTTACTCTGTCGTCTTTCCTTTTCTTCCAAGTCAGTAAATTGTATGTACATACCCGATTATTTGTGTGCATGTGCGTTTTCCACGTAAAAAAAAAGTCTGTGGTCGTACTTCATTCGTGCTGTTGTGTGGACTTGGATGAATAGAAGTTGGCACACATGAAGCATGTAGGTACATATGTACATACAAATACCAAAATACTGTGGAATAGCCGTCCAACCACACGTTTCATCTTCAAGTGAAGTAACGTTCACGTAAAACATATACAAGGGAGAAATGTGAGGAGTATAGTTTAAACAGTAGTGGAATTTTTGAAGAAGCGTACAAGTCTCCGTTCCGTTTCTACGATAATTATTTCCTCATACTTACTCGTTAAAACTCCCCAAACTCTTTATAATTCAAGGCATCTGAATCTCTTTCTCTCTGTCATCAACAGGGAATTTATCCACCATAAAACATACGTGTGAGACTCTCATAATCACTATAACTTTTCATTCCAACTCTCTCCCTCTCTCTCTCTCTCGCTTTTTTTTCATACTTTTACTTTCATTCCTCTCCTCCAGTTTATTCTCAAACAATTTTATTACAATTCTCAGACTCAGAAATTATGCAATTTCAAATTCTTTTGACTTTGACTATTTCAGCTTCCAACGAATACAGTGCAATTATTGTTTTATTATTTTGGTGTACGTGAAATTAATGATGAAATTGCCTTGCATTTCCCAACATCATAACAGTAAAGACAATAATTACAATAATCTTCATCCAAGTTCATCCGGAATTCGAGAGTAATTTTCCAAATTATTAGATACCCAAGTAACATTTAAACAGTCTTATCTTCAGATTCTTCAAAATAATTAAGTCGCCACTGCTTTTAGCTTTTATGCATTTCTGCACATACAGATATTTTGCATCCTTTAATTCAAGTACAGTTGCTCTCATTCTAATTCTCGTAAATAATGCCATGAGTTTAATTTGTACCTAATTGGAATTGCAAAAAACAAAAACACAAAGAGGGACTAATAAGTAATAATACGCAAATAAAAGGGAATGAGAGTTTCTACGGACATGGCCAGATGCATGATGGATAAAAAGTAGTAGAAAAGGAGCATAAAGTGTGCTGTTGCTGCTGCTTCGAGTTTGGAGGGAGAAAGCCAAAATGAAATGCCTACTTATATTTATGACAATTGACATGGAGTCACGTCCTCGTTCTCGTTGTGTTTTGTGAGTTGCACTATAAAAAATGAAAGGCTAACAAGGCATACGTTTCTCAGACTGCTCACTCCCTATTTTTTAGACTTTCGCTCTGTAAGTAACGGCATTAATGACAATACTAATTCAGAGAGTACATACTATATCCCATGCATTGTATCTTATGTACATTCACAACATGAAATGGATGTACTTACTAGAAATAAATACTCAATACAGATACACATTAAATGTACATATTCGGGGGGAGAAAAAAATAGACGATCGTTGGAGATAATAATAAAAAATATTATATGGTAGTATCGATATATCTGTACGTATATTTTTTGATGATTGATGGGAAGGAAAAGGTAGGTTGACAGACATCCCCATTGTGCGAGTGACAATCTCTCGGGCTCCCTCGCAAGTCAATAATAATAATCTATGACTGTACGAGTTGGAAGGCTAAAGGTTGTTCAGATCAGTCGAGTACCATCAGATTAGATTTAAAATGAAATGCGAGTCAAGAGAAAGACAGAGAGAGTGAGAGAGTGAGAGTAGATTTTTATATAAGAATTTTATACTGATAAAAAATTTACTTCCGTCAACATGCTGTACAAGTTGGAATTTAGAATATGTGTGTGTGTGTAGCTAAAAAAGTGAAAGTTCCTGCGATGAAATGTGACTACATCTACCATCATTTTTCACTTCCTCATGTCCTTCATTTTGAATTTCGAAGGCTTCCCCAGGCTTTCATTCACAATCAATTTGAATATGTACTACAAAAAAACTTAATTCATTTTCCACTCAAATGAATAATGTGAAGCTGCCTTACTTTTTATTGACAATGTGTATTGTTTTTTTTTTTTGTTTTTTAAATTGTTCATAAGGAAAATCTAATAAGGCTTTAACTTACATTGACTCATCAAATCCGTACAAAGGAACCATTCCTATTTCCAGTCTGGATATCAGTTTGAACTTTGAAAGGGGACAAATTGGATTGGTATTTTTGTTGTGTACGCGACTCGACGTTCCAACATTTCTTTTTTTGGGGTGCAACTAAATTTTTTTGGCGGACATTACACATGAGAAGGAAGATGAAGATCATGGAAGCTCCTCGTTTCACCTCCGACAAATTCAAGTACACTTACAATTTGTGTCGTCTGCCTCTATTTTTTCATATGGATGGAGTCTTGAACCTGATGACTCTCATCTTTTTTTCCGTCCTCTATATATGTAAACAATGAAGAAATAATATCGTTAATGTGATTCCAAGTAGTACATACATAGTAGGAAGGAGAAAGAAAAGTTTCTGGGGGACTCAAGCATATTTAAAAATGAAGCTGAGCTAAGCTCCATTTGAGATTGAAGATGAGGGCAGGAAAAAATCCCGGCTATTTTTGTATATGTGTGTAATGGTAATGGTATTGAATATAGAGTAAGGAGCTACAATTTCAAACTCAAATGTTATTAAGAGAATAATGTAGAGAGAGAGAGAGATGCTGCCGAGTTGAAGATTTGATGCTACGATATGATATTGCCAATGCCCTGGGCTCTTGTTTCGCATTGTCATTTGCTCCGCGTGTGTGTGTGTGTGTGTGAACCTCGTGTGGATGTGGACCTTTAGCTCTTGAGAGTTTTGGAGGTGAAAGAGGAATTTTGTATTCCATCTTTATCTCCAACTCAAATCTCTATCCTTCCGCGTACAGATAGCTTTTTCATCAGTATGGTTAAGACAATATGGCCTTAGCAATGACAATGACAAGGGAAGCCACGTCGCCATAAAGAATTCTGCAAGCTTCACATTTTATGTCCCAGCTTGTGTACAGACAGACGTATATACGAAATGAGAGAGAGAGAGAGAGAGTCTGACGACTGAAAAAGTGAGCTTCGTCTTCCTCTAATACTTTCTAATTAATAGGCTATTCTTTTCCCCTCACAATATCACAATTGGGAAGGAAGTTCAACATTGATTAGTTCCGCAATGACTTTTCATTTCCACGTCTTCTATGTAATTCTTTTCCCTCTCGTCTGTCTAGCCAGTTGGAGGGTGAACAGATTGGGGGCGGGGGGAAATCCCCAACTGACTGTAGGGTACAAGTTCAGATTCTTCCACAGATATACTGATAAATCTGAGTTTCCAGTGTACACAAAAATTATCCCTTTCCCCTGCAACGTTTTTTAAGTTAAGTACTGTAGATAGTATATATTATTATATTTTCAAAAGCTTACCTTGTAAAAGTGTATCTTGAATAATTATCATCGCTCCACTTTATACACAATTGATTCTAAATTAGGGATTGGAAAAGGTGAAAAAATGAAAGATGGATATTATTTATGCAGTGTATGCTCTGCTTTCTCATCTGTAATGCTGTAATGGTGGTGGGAGACGGTTGAAAGTGCATAGCAATGCGATCTCGAGGCAAGTAAGAACCATTGGAATTTTTCTAACAATCTTTACACATGTACATATGAGAGAGTGAAGTGTAGTACATTAGATGAATGAAAACTCGGGTTTTCCCTTCCCCCCCCCCCTCCCAATGAAATTTCTCTTTATTACAGGATTGGCAACCCAATTATTTTGATCCCAAAGGAGACAATGATAGAGTGGATATTCTAACTCTAACGGAATATACATACAAAGGCCAATGAAGGTAAGGATTTTCTTTTTACACATTTTCTATATCCTCCCCAATTCTATATGTATTCTTGTATATGTTGATATGATTTTTCAAAGGAATCACTATATAATTTGTATAAAAGTACTCGCGGAAGTCATACAAGATCTTTCTGTGTGTAATTTGAAGTTTGTACAAATTCCGGCTTCCAAATTCTAGAGTCCTTTGAATGAATGTCCATAAATAAATATTGATGTATTCCTGGGATTACGATATTCATTATTATTGATTAGATTTTCTGTGTTTGGATCCTATACAAATAAAAAAATGTGGGCAGATGACACACATTCATATCGTAGGTATATATATGTATATTTAGCAATCAATATGAATTTAGGAATTTAGTGGAAAGTTTAAAGGGAATGAATGTATGTAGAGGTTTGGATTTTGAGAGAATTCCATGGGGGAAACGAGTCCAGATTGGAGATTTCTTGAATCTCTAAATTATCCAGTGTCCAATTAAACCTTCTCTTTCGTAGGCAATCGACTTTGAAGCATCGTTGTAATTAGACGTAATTCAGTGAAATGCATGGACGCCTGCATGAGCAAAGAATAGATACTGTGAGTGTGAGGGAGAAAGAGAGAGTTCCTCTACTTTCTTTTTCCATGTTGAACAACCTAAGTATTTCTAGGGAGAATGAAAGAGAAGGAATCCTGGGAAATTGGAATCATATGTATGGAATACACAAAACCTCTATTAAACATTACTTATACACCGTAACATTTCTCAATTCTTTCTCTTTAATTAATGCACGTATCTTTCTACTCTTTCGTTAGTCACTCTCGGGTTTCAGGGTGTGTCAGAGAAAGAGAAAGAGAGAGTTTTCTTGGGTGCTCATCCTAAAACAGATGCCCATGTTTGGAAACAGATTTAGTTCAAGCTACAAACCTACACACACAGCATGTGAAATCTGGGATGAAATTGTCAAAGGAAAAATCTCAAAAAAAAAAAACCATTTGAGTTGCTCCGTCATGTGCAAGACAATTTCGTTGTAAAATTTCCTTGGGTCAGAAACAAAAAACAAACCTCAAATCAAACGAAATGTTATATATAATTGAAATTTCGCGAAATAATTAGGCCTGCATTTAATGGAGTAATGAACTTTTCCATTTTTGACAATGTTTTCCGTTGTTTCTTCTTTCTCCTGAATACCTATATAGCCTATTCAGAACAACAGTTCATTCTCTGTATTTTTATATTATTTGTTGTGTGGGTGTGTTTGTGTGTTTGTGTGTGAAGGGCACTATATAGTAATTGTGTTGAGGAGCTAAACATTTATTACGAGATAATTCAAGTATATTTCCTACATTTCTATCAATAAATGACAATCAAAGCACTTGATGAATGTGAAATTACAATACTTACTGAATTACTAAACTGCGCGAGAAATTAGCTTATGAAATGCACATAAACTGATTCTATATATTGACACAAAATTACGACTTTACGACGTTGAAAGCATGATATGAATAATAACAAGGAATAAAAAACAAATATGGAATTATTTGGAATTCCTTGGCATTTCGGTCTTTGCAAGGAATTTTTCAGTTGTATAGAATCCACAGTGAATTTCTGGAGATTGGAAAAACGGACAAAATAAATATGAAATATTTGGAGATTTTAATATCATAGACGGTATAAAGATAAACATTGTTATTATAAATGTATATAATAATAATAATTGTAATAAATTAAGTTAAAAATGTTAAATTAAATTTTTATTGAAATATTTTTTTTTTGTCATCGTATACAGGTAATAATGACTAATTTAATATTCTTCTTTTCCTTTTCCTTCTTCTTTTTGTTTTTCTTCACATGTATAAGAAATCAGTCAAAAATAAAAGATAAAATTAAATAACAGCTCACAAACAGCGACGGATAATAAAGTACATAGCAAACGTTTTTTTTTTCACGCCAAACGCAAAAAAAAACTAATAAAATTGCAAAAATCACGACATTTATCTCTCTGTCAAAACATTATGTAAATGTATCGTATACATAATAATATTATGTATTATGTATTCAATTAATATTTTCTCTCTCTGTTTTTTTCAGTGTACGTGTGTTTTTAAATGATTCATTTTTTCCCGTTCCCTTTTCCTCCCTTTGTTTCTTTGGTTTGTTTTTTGTGTGCGTGCACATCAGAATTAATTAATTAATTAGCAAGTATTCAACACTCTTATTATAACTCACGTATACTTATATATTTTATTATTATATATTTTATTAATTACCTATTCATGTATGTATATACCTGCAAATATACCTGGACAATAATATCTGTTTATTTTTTTCAACTTTTCACAAGAAAAAAAGAATTATCATCACTTTTAATCTTTGTCAAGACTCAACTTGAACAATAATATAATATATCCACTTTTACTTCTTTGTTTGTTTGTTTGTTTGGATGCCGTCACTGTGTCACAAACTCTCACAATTATTTTTTTTATATATGTAAATTCAGTTAGTGCATAATGCTTGTTCATCCATCAAAAGAAAAAGGTGTTTATTTTTCACATACATGCTCACATTCTCTCTCTTTCCTCTACTTTCATTCTAATGTGCGAAAACATTTTTTCTTGTTGTTGTTGTTGTTGTAGTTATCGATTTTAAATCACGTCAAATTAACATTTTAATAATACAATAATATCGTATATATGTATTTCATATAATTTGAATAACAGAATTGAGAATGTTTAAACTTTCTTTATTTTGTTTTGCAAAAAGATGTGAAAATTAGACTACTTTTCCTTGCAAACTTTTGTATGTAGTTATGTATAACGACGACGAGTCTCATCATATGCAATGACAATCAATGTGTTTAATACAAACGCTTATTTTTTTTCATTTAGGTCCGGCTAACAATTTATATCGTACATAATATGTATATATTATATATACTGTAAATGCTCCATATATTTGAAAAGTTTCGTGTCTCATATTTCCTACAATTGACCTGACCTGACACCGTTATGTCGGTGTACATGTAACATGTAACTATATAGCATATGTATTTGTGACGTTATTTGTAAATTGTTTGACTCTTTTCCGTATGATTATACACATCATTTTTTTTCTTTATTTCTGTTTATCGTTCCTTTCCCGATAACTTTCCTTTTTTGTCTGCAGTTTATCAGTGTGTATCATCAGTATTTCTGTATTTCTGTATGTATACCATATATTTGATATTTTGATTTAATAATAATATGATTGTTTAATTTCTTTAATATATGTGTATAGTCAACATTCAACTATGTTATTATTATTATTTTGTTACATTGACATTGTAGATCAACGTTTTCCCAACTATTTTTTTTTTACATAATACATAATAATTTGATTGCTAATGAGTTCTCATCACTTTAAGTTCAACAACTCACTTTCTCTCTCGCTCGCTCGCTCTCTTTCTCAGGTTTCAAATTCACATATTCATCAATAATATATATATATATATCTTTCCCCTCATTATTATTACTAGTATATTTTTATTACTTGACTATTATTATTAGTATCATCATTATTATTATAATTATTACATTTAAGTTGTATATTTTCACGACGTTCCGTAAGATTTTAATATTTTTTCTCTTCAGTATACAGTTTTCTCGCTCGCTCTCTCTCTCATCTGCGCATACAGAAGATTGTATAGATGTATACAAATTTACGTACAATGCAATGTGTATCATATAATATATATTATATTTTAATCATCTACACCATATCATAAATCGTATATAATGACTTGTTAGTTGACTGTAATCATATATACATATATATATGTATTTCTGTATACATAGTATATATGTATGCAAATGTTGTCATGTTTGTCTGCGTGTTGTCTGTCATTACCTAATTTTTCCAATACATTTCCTTCTGAGAATATGAATATACATACAAATTGCTATCAGGCTATAAACGCCTCTATATGTATTGTGTATAGTATGTAGTACAGTCACTGTGTGTGTAGTAGTAGTAATTACTCAATTCGGAAAAAAGAAAAAAACTCGTCACTTTTGTATCGTGTGGCTTTTGTGCATGTATTTTGACTGGTTAGAATTATTCATATAAGCATCTTTATGTTGATGTTGGATGTGGTTGTGTGTGTGTGTGTGTGTGTGTGTGATAATCACAAAAAAAGAGCGAGCATGAAATCTTTAGCGTGGAATTTGTGTTCGTACTTATGTTTGTTGGCTATTATTCAGTATTTTTCCTTTGTGTGTGTATCGGTTTTAATTCTTGTCTCTTTTTTATCTGTATCTGTATCTTTCTTTGGTTTTGTATGTGTGAAAACTCTTTTGGTTTTTTTTCCTATACGAGAGAGTTTGAGTGTACAATAGTTTGTCAGTTCATCATACAAATTTCTAATTTAATACTTAATATATATGTTTATATCTTGCACATAAATTTGCATATATATATATATATATGTCTATACTCTATATGTATGTATAATATATTATGTTATATAACCTTTATGTTTTTTAGAAAAATGTTCCCACTGGGCTTACTTATAAGTACAATATAATAATAATAATAATAATTTATTAGCATTTACTTTTTTTTAGTAGTCTAGTTAATCTTTAGGATATATATTTTATGTACTATGTACGATTACCTGTATTTAGTTAATGATTAATGATTGGCGAGTTTTCTCTTGTTTTTTCTCATTTATAGTTATTAATTTTATACCTATGGATAATACATAACAGCGCCTCGTTCGTTAGAGAATACCTGTATAATATTGTAAACCATATTGTGTATATAGTTTTTGTATATATATATAGATAATATATTTCTAGCTTCTATGGTAGTTCGTTATTTTGAGGATGAATCCGTTTACGCCCATATCTGCAAATTTTTAAATGACATTTATTAAGTTCTTTTCGCCAATTCACATATCCACATGGTGACATTTGATTTCTTGCCATGTTTTTTTTATATATATAGAAATGGAAATACAAAGAAAAATATGGAGACAATGAGAATATAATATGACAAAAGAGAAAAAAAATTCCAAGGAATAAAATACTGACTCTAAGCGTGGAGTCCCAGCTGGCCGTACAAAAAGCTGTGCCATCGGGTGAGACTTTGAGACTTGAGACCCTGTTGTCGTGTCCGTAGAGTATTGATATCCGATGACATTTCAGACTATCCCAGACATTGACAGTATAGTCACTATAACCGGCAAATAGAAGTCGGCCACTATGAGAGAAATCTACTGAGTTCACCCCGAAGATTATCGATTCTTTTGAGTAAACGGCTATTTCACGGTCTGCCCTCAAGTCATACAGCCGACACTATCAAAATCAAATACAATTACACCATTACAAATATCACATATCACATATACAGATATGTATAGTACAGAGAAAGTATCCACACAAAATGACCACAATCACACATATCATTAGACATGGAATATTTATGACAATTCCATTTGCAGGTATGTGTTTGCATTTTGCAAAAAATTTACTCGCTCTTATCAAACACTTATGATACTTGACTTGAGAAAATGATGTGTATATAATATTTTTTTCTATTTTTCTTTTTTTTGAATTTACCGTGGAATCATCAGATCCTGTTGCTATTGCATCTCCGCTGGGATGAAATTTTACGGTGTTAATATCACTATCGTGACCATCAAACGTTTGTACACACTGGCCCGTTCTCATGTCCCAAATCAATGCTTTTTTATCGCAACCCTGGAAAATAACAATCAATTACATTTAAATATGCTCAATTCACATGTACACGAAGTTTCCTGAACAAAGTTAAAAAATACGTATAGTCATTGTGTCTTCTACTACAGCCAAATACATTCTCATTCTTCTTTCACGTAACATGAAATCCCTTTCCCTGACCTTTATACTGGGTACAATCCTTAAAAGAATAGTCTAGCATAGCGAGATTATGATGCATAGTTACGGGATACATTGGGATACATTCTATATTCACAAAATGCCTAAACTCATCCCGATACAGAAATATATATATATATATATATAGGGCATCATTATTTATTTATCCTGACATGGAGAGAGCGAGAGAAAGTCTACTGTCTTTTGTATTAGTATAAAGGTGAAAGGGGAAAGAGGATGGAGGAAGAATAATCAAACAGAAGCCACACACACTTGTCTACAGAGAGAGAGAGAGAGAGAGTGAGAAAGAGAGGTGTACTTGCGCGTGTAATAAAATAAAAAGAATTTCTCAAACTATTCTCACACATCTAATAATATATATTGTATTGGGAGTGGGAGTGGGGAATGGAGACGGAGACGGACGACGACTCGTCCAGGATTCAAAATGACGATAAGGATATGAGAATGATGATGATGGGATGGAGAAGAAAAGGAAATTGACTTGGAGATGACGAAACTCCCTTGTATAATATTCCTAAATAAATGCATGTATGTCCTCGTCTGTCTGTTTGATTATAGACTATTATAAAGGGACGACTTGACTTGACTGGACTCACAGCGGATACGAAGGTATTTCCATTTTCTTGAGGAGCCAAGTCGAGTGACATGACGTCCCCACTGTGGCCATGGAAGCTACAGAATAAAACAAAATTAAATGTCATTTAGTTCCGGCCTCAATGATCGTATATATATATTTTTTTTCTCTTTTCTCCTTATAACAACATCAAGTTAATTCAAATTCAAATTCAAATAAATGTAGGTACATGTAAGCTGAGAAATCTACCTTTGTAATCTCGAGCATGACTCAACATCCCATAACGCACATGTGCTATCACCACTACCACTCAAGATCTGCGTTTTTTAATAAGACAGTCATTAGTAAATATTCATTTCTTTTTTATTATATACAGTGTGTGTACAGTTTGAAATATGGAAAGTTTATTTACGTATAGAGTTTGAAAAAATGGATGTGTGTACCTGATAGTCTGAGTTAGGAAGGAATGTACAACAGGCAGTGTAAGAAGTGTGAGTACCCACAGGTTTTTTCCTTTGTGTCGAATCGTCCTCCAGGGAAAGCGGATACACTGTCACTTTGTTGTCCAAGCCACTAAATTCAAATTGAGAACAACAACAACAAACTTAAAACATTGAAATTTCAGTCGGGAGTACTTTGATTCCTTCAAAGGAATCAAATCTATTATCATTTGGCCCCGAAAGGAGCATACGCACGTTAGCATGTACGACAGGGCACGTGAATTCACCTTATATGGCCAAATGATAATATGTAGCGTATTTTAGAACTTAACCGACCATATATCGTATGCATTTTACTTAACAGGGAAATGAGAGTGAGAATTGTTACCCGCAAGCGATCACAGTTCCTGAAGGACCATAGGAGCAGGCCATGACCCATGTGGTGGGCATGGCCAATGCATGCTCTTTATTCGTCGTGAAAGCATCCCAGATTATTACTTTTCCGTCCTGGACAAACAAACAAATGAGTCATATTACGTTATGTACACACACACACACATCCACAAATTGCAGGAGAGAAAGAAGTTGCAAGAGCAAGAGCCGCCTATTCTTCGTAAATAGTCGAGAAATTCTGTGATGGGAAGCTTTTTTATATTAAAAAAGTTTGATTTGATATTTTTTTTCTCATTTTGTTCTCTTACTCTTCTTCGTCTCGCCTAAATTAGAATCTCAGCCCACCAAATTTCCATACGTGGCTTCGCTTTATCAAAATATCATATATGTATCCTTCAATCTCTTGTACATGGATGAATGGATATAAAACAAGATACAATTTAGAGCCTCATATATATATAAGCCAATGGAAATGATTCAAAGAGGGTTTTTATTTTGCTTTCTTTTCTGTTCGTATTTGTTTGTTTTTTTTTCTCTAAAGAAGTTTTTTTCACTCGGACCATTTTACCATTTACAATCAGAAATGAGTTTGTGCATGTGTTTTGGGGTGTTCACCCATTTGATTATATAAGAGTGCGTCTACACAACTACACACTGACTCAATCCCTTTTATAAATTCGTAACATGTTCTCCCTTGAGGAAAACGAAACAGATAGAGTAGCAATTAGACGTATATTACTCACTGAACCTATGGGGAACCGTCGAACCTCATTTCTTTGAAGTCCTGCCTGCTGTCTGACTGCTGCCTACTCCGGAAAAGAAAACGAGAGAGAGAGAGAGAAAAAAAAGACATGGTCATGCCATGGTCATTCATTTCAGACTTGAATGTCTTGATCGTATAGTTCATGGGGTTCGTGGTCAAAGCCACTACAGATATTTTCTCTATACACAATTCCTTTTCCACTTTCTTTCACTCTCTCTCTCTCGCTTGGCTCACTATTAAAGTCTCGTTTTCAATTCCGTTTAACGGTTAATATCAATGTCATGTGAATGGAATCCACTTTATTTGATTAAACAAATCCAGTGGTAGTCAAAACTTGTCTAGCGTAACTTGCAAATTGTACTAAAAACTAAAGAGCATATACTTATATACTCATTCCATTCCATTGGATATATATTTATTATTCCATTTGTACACAGTGATCCTCCCGTCCAAATAACAACACAAATAATTTTATTTATTTACACACTGACAAAAAAAACCTTGGATGATTTGAATTTTCATTTCCATTCCATCACTCACAACTCACACAACGTATTCAATATTTAACTCTAACTCTCATTTTGTAGTCTGTCGTGTTGTTTCTTTCTTTTACCTTATTATTATTGCATTTGCATTGAACATTTTCCCCGGAAATACATGGCAATGTGTGTATGTGTGTGTGTGTGTTGTTGTAGACATTACAATCCAAACATGCTCGTATGCATATATCTGTGTCTGCATATTTGTCATCTATTTATAATATCCAAACTGCAAGAATTGTACATCACATTGAAAGGAATAAAAATGCATCAAAGTTTATTACCTGGGACGAGGAGACGACATGGCGTTTGTCTTGTGACCAATCCACACACAAAACTTTCCCTTGATGTCCCTTGAGTACTCGTCTTGGCTTGATCGTTAACTGCCCCACATTTTCAAGACGTTGAGCTACCGTTGATACTATATAATAGAGAAAAAACAACATGATGATAATATGTAATAATAATAATAATAATACATATTCCCATGATACAAAGACATGAACAAACGTTTACAAACATATATACAAAAGTTTACTCAACGACCCAGCTTATTATAGCTTCTATCCTATCAACGAATATTGTTTACTCTTTCAGTGCGTATTTCACCTTAATGAAGTCCCGTAATGAAATTAATAGAATCAATTAAACAAATTGACTGTTTTTGTTTCCTCTCTCTACCTCTCTTTCTCCTTCGTTCTCTACCTCTATCCTCGTCAATGTCTGCACAGTTCTCTACTTGATGTACAGAGTCCAGTAATTGGATATACTTACAAATTGTAATATTGTATACACGTTGTATACACACGGCCAAAATTGACGCACGTGTTTATTTCTCTCTCCAACACAAAATAATACCTCAAAAATATCCTCATAAATCAACATAAGAA
Source organism: Gisinianus flammeolus (assembly GCA_034699125.1). NCBI lineage: Eukaryota > Metazoa > Arthropoda > Collembola > Symphypleona > Katiannidae > Gisinianus > Gisinianus flammeolus. The sequence goes on along the minus strand of JAIUND010000224.1, from coordinate 60,115 downwards.
AAGAAAAGTAAATTGCGATGGATTGTGAATTTAGTAAATATTAAGGAGTAAAAAGTAAAATAATTCAAACGAGGGTATAGATGACATTAAAAATTATTTAAACAAAAAACAAAATAACATTGCTGGCTAAAGTAATAATAATACAAACTGCTTCGATTTTTTCTCGAAGCAATTACACGATTCACGATTTATATAGTCACTGTTTAAAATATTCATTTTGTGTGAAGAGGTAGAGATTGTACTGTACCTACATTTAAAATAGGTTTTAATATAAATATTTGTCGTCTGCTGGCTGTAATTTGAGATTCATTCAAGATTTTGTTTGACATAGTGTTGGGTAAGGTATTTGGAAAGGAATTTGTACGGCCGGAGAAAGGAGACAGAGAGAATATTATGTATGTATGTGTATCATTTATTATTGAATTGTATATATGTACGTATATATTCAGATTAGATATTCACAACGGCCATCCCAAGGAGCTGTGTATTTGAAGTATCAACTATCTTAGATAGTTGATGGTCTACAAGGGAGAGAAATGTGTGTGTACAGAGTGTGGGGTTGTGTATCCTTTGAGGAATGTATGTCTGCCAATTAGCTGTCAACAAGCTGACTCTAATCACATAAGGAACAAGTCAGAGGCGAGAAAGAGATTGGGAGAGACAGAGAAAGAGAGAGACAGAAAGAGAAAACGGTAACGAACTTACGAGCAACATCATTAAGCTTTTGCCTCTCCTCTTCTAATTTGGTCTTGAGAGCCTCAGCCTCCTTCGCAAGAGCTTCGATACTTTCGGCAGGTGTGTCAATCTTTAAACTTAAATCTGCACTCATGACACCCTGACTCCGCGTTGGTGGCTGCCAAGACTCCGAGTGAATTGGATTCCCAATCGTAACCTGGACCGTAATTATGAAGCCAGTTGGAAACACAGTGTTAATCCAGAAAAAATTATTATCTACTCAACTGGTAGATAATAAATGAATAAAATTCTGTAGACTATATATTTACAGGTAGGTATAGCCTGTTTTTTTATATAGGTAATGATATTTGATTATTATTTTAGTTTTTTGAAGTTTGAAGTCGTTTTTTTTCTTCTTTTCTCTTTTTTATATATATTTGTCACTTTTGGGGAATGGACGTGGGAAGTGTCCACAGCATTACCCGACACAATTATTTGGAGACCAAGGTGGACCACCGCATGAGCACAAATATGAGGTTCCCATTCACATTGACTCTAATTTTTGGAAACTGTGACACAATGTGAAAAATGAAACTGTAGTAGTAGTAGTAGTAGTAGTATACGAAAAGAAGCAATTTCAGGAGTAAGAGTCAAAGAATTGAATTGAAGAACCGTGACAATCCCAACTAATCTGAAGAGGTTCAAATAATTGAAGTGATGACGAGAAAATTAAGGATTTTGGCACGAAATTCCCAAATGTCTGCATATTTGGATAATATAAAAAACAATACACATTGGTAATCTTCTTTTTTTAAATATCTATACGTAGAATAATAATCAAATTAAAGTCACTTTTTTGGATTAAAACGGATGACAATTGAGGATAGTGTGGATGATGATGATGTTGACAATGTGTATTTATGAGTGTTTGTAGCTTTGAAATTGTGGTGTGAAAGTTGAAAGTTGCAACAGGAAGAATCGAGTAAAAAAAGTGAGCCGTGTAAAAATCTGCCACTTCTTTTTATCTCTCCCCCGGATCCCCCAAAAATATCTATATTTATCGTCTGCCCCTTGTAAGAAGAAAGAAGAGATGAAGAGGAACGTCCACTATGTATTACTTGTTATCCCTCCACTGTAAAAATCTGACCGCGGAGTCCCTTCTGTATACGACTACCGTTGTAGTGTTTTGGCTTGAGAAGGAACAGAAGAAACTTGTACTGCTTACCGATTGCCGATTGTCTATTACGTACTTTATGACGTTCACTCATTGGCTCGGTAAGGGAAATAATATAAAAAAATAAAAACTAAACTTGTGAACTGTCCAAATGATGATGAATTTTGATTTTCAGTTTAAAAATTTCACTAAATTGCACTTCAAGCTGGGCAAATTGAAGAAATTTTTTTTTTTAGTGGAAGGTGGATGCAAAGTGACATGTGTAGAACTCGGGCGTGCCCATTCCTTGCAATCGATTGCAACTTACAAGAGGATGTGGTTCGGGCTCTCCGTATTCCCAACCAGCCAACTTGCAACTGGCTGCCACCTAAGTATACACACATTGTGTGTGCATATACAGACATGCATATCTATCCCTGATACATTCAACGCACACCTACATATTCAACCAAAACTATATACACACATATTACACATACACCCATTCATATATCCCATTTCCTTTAACTCTTTCCTCCAAGTTCTATAAAAGTTCTATTCTCTTCTGTTCTCCTGAACATCCTTAAACTCTCAATTTACCTATTCCAACATAATAACAAATACATAACTCGTACTATATACTTTCCTTCAAACCGGAACATGGTATATAAAGTCCTTATTTCCAATTTTACCCGCCTTCCTCTATTCCTTAACCAAAACTCCACATCTTTGAGCGAGCGAACGATGTATACATGTAAGTATGGGATGTGTAGCATCTCAAGTATATACTTGTACGCACGAAGCATTTAAAACCTTTAGAAGTTCTTGCTCTCCTTCTCTCTAATGTCATGACTGAGCGAGTGCAAAGAGTGTTGTGAAAGCACACACACACACACAAGTTCCACCAGGAAGGCTCCGAATTCCGAATCCCCTCTTTTCCACACACACAGCAAAAAAAGCCGTGCCTCAAACAGCAGCCGACTTATCTCATATCTTTTGATACTCGTATATACTTTATATGCTTGCACACATTGAAAATCCAGTGCATGTGCTCATATATACATACATACATATGTACAAGGATATACTTGGAAGAAGCTTCATCTCAGACTGCTGAATATTGTCTCAAAACCCTGGAAAAATTTGCCTTTGCCTTTCCTTCTATTCAGCGTTTGGTAGGATCGAGAGAGGGTTTTGAGCAGGCTTTTCCTGCACATACATGAGTCCAGATACTACAGGTATGTGTGTATTGTGTGATGTGTATCTATATTATGACTACTATACACATAATATAGATACTACAATTTAAACCTTGTAAAGTTATTTTCTTTTCCTCTTCCGCTTACTACTTATAAAATGTACACACTTGTCCCATACTTTTGCATATGTAATGATGATAATGGGATGGTGAACAATAAAACTAGTACTCAAAATTCTCTGCAAAATCTGCTTGAGCTTTACGGATTATTACTTTGATGAGTTGTGTGCGTGTGTGTGCATGTATGTGGCTTATATATATAATTCAAAGCCAAGGCCAGGTCCTCGCAAACTTTTCCTCACGACCACTACTTTAACTCTCACTTTTACTCGTCTCTCATGACCTTTCCTTTTTTTTTTTAATTAAAAACTTGAACCATCTTTTTATAAGTATGTTTATGTGTTCAAGTGTGTATACATGAAAAGGAACCTCTTTATCATTTGAATAGTTTATTTTGAATACTTTGTGAAGAGAATCATTGAACTATACTACTCTTGAAAAGCATAAATAGGTTAAAAAAAACTTCTGAAAAGCACGTCAACTTTTGTTAACCACTAAATAGCCACCATTTAGTACTCTTACTCTTGAGGATTATCCTCAAAGGATAATAAAACTTGTATCTAATTGTAGTTGTAAGAATCCTACTAGGTATGTACAATGAGCAGACCTTGAGTAGATATAGTTTTGGGAGAAAGTACTTGCGTGCTTTCACTCAGCATTACTTAAGAGTTAGTATTTAAGTAAATTGTGCACATGGAAAACAGTGTATTAATTTAATATTTTTATTTTATAATTTTTCAATCCGTTCATTTAACTGCATAATATAATTTTCTTTTTCAGATTCTCAACAAATAACAACGTAGCAGTAGTAGTAGTATTTATATATAGTAATAATTAGAGTAGTTTTGTAGTTTAGTTTGGAACTTGATATACATTATATATTTGTAATTAATAATTATTATTATTCTTCTGCAATTATTATACAACCTTTGTGTAACTTTTTTTTAAAAGGTTGTCCATATTTATTTTCTATATAGAATAATGTATTGATTTAATATATAATATGTACCAGGAAAACTATAAAACTAAATGTATGTTCATTAACGACATGGGTACTTTTTGTTTTTTTACCAGCACTGATAGTAGTAATTTATAAATAACAACGTTGGCAGATAACTCACACACTCGCTTTCAATGTGCATATATCTACTTTTAATTTTAAAAAAATCATTAAAGGGTAATAGGCAGGTAAGAAAAAATTGAGACTCAAAAAAAAACAAACCAAGACGCAAACACTTCAAGTCGAAGCACAAATATACATAATTAACAAGGTATAAATAATTATTATTACTATAAATTACAAATTCCATGTGCATACAATTCACATATTCACAGAGGTATGTACAGTACATGAGTTATTTCCATTAGATAAATACGAATAACTCCACAATTATTCAGTTTCATTGTTGATAGGATTCACGAGTCATTGAATCAACAATGAAAAGGGAAGGCTAAGAAACCAGAATCAGATTGGGGGGACTGGGAAAGATAAAAATAATGGGGAAACTTATTCGAAATTCTTTAAATCGAAAAGTATGTAAAGTAATAATTACACAATGATACATATTGTAATTAGGTATAACAAGTAAAGATAATTCATATTACTAATTTATCGCACTGCGTTAAATGTTTTAAAGTTCATAGTTATCAGTGATCATTTACTCGCCTTTGTATTATTGTAAGTAACGTTTCGCTTATTTTTCTTCTTTTTTTTGTATTTCTTCTTTATTTAGTAATGAAAGTTTCATGAATTTCTATTAATTAGATTCATACTATTATTTTTTGTGTAGTTATATCGTAGACTTTTTTTGCTTTGTATCTTCCTTTTTTTTATTCTGAAGCGCAATATGCATTAAGAAAATGCATTATTTTTTTAGCACAGTATTCATTATTTTATAAAGTTGAACATTACCAATAATTAACAAAGTACCTGGTAAATGCCGTGATATTTAGCCGTTTATATTACATGTTGATTGATTATTTTTAAGAACTTTCAAGACATTTATGCCTTAAATTTAGTATGTTTTTAAATATGCAATATAGAGTTAAAATCAGAGGGTAATGAAGATTATTGATTTTAACTCCACAAGTATTTCATTTAACGTGACCTTTCATTTTATACATTTTGTTATTTTCGTTTGAAACTTTATACTATTAGTTATGCAGACATTCGTATTATTTCACACAGTCTAATAAAGGAGATTTGTAATGACTATTCTTCCTTACTTTTTGAACTCACCATACTACATACATCATTGCAAAGACAAAATCTAGTTTACAGTAACAATAATATTATATAACGACGTGGAGAATATTTGGGACTACTGACTACTCATGTAATTTTGTAAACCCCGGTTTAGTAGAGGCAGATAAACTACATATCTCAACTTTAACACTTCCCTTTCATACGCAATTTCTTCTTCTCATAATTATCTTTCAGTTTCAATGTAACATATAGGTTACAGAAACAAGTAAAGGCGTCCAAATTTTTCGATTTTTCATTTTTTGAAGATGTTTTTTTATCCTTTCATTTATACTCATTCATTAATCGAGCTTAATTAATGTCTTGATTTTTAACATTATTAGTATAATTATAAAGCTAAAATATATAGGTACACATGTTAATTACATTGTAATACATAGTAATACGGTACTATGAATTTATTTTTAAGACACCAACACCAAGTGACTAGATAGAAGCGCTAAATGCATAAGAATACTAATATATGTAGCAGTACAATGGTGGGTAGTTGTCTCTTTTACAACATTACAACTTATGAACAATGTTATTATTGGTAACACTATTATTAGTTTAGTATTCATATCTTATCATTATACGTAATTATTACTCTGATTCTTGTATAATGTGGTTGAGAATTCATGCGTTTACTCAGAAATTAAAAGAAAAAATCATAGTTTTAACTTTCACTTGTATATAGTATAATGTAGATTTAACCAAAAAAATGTCCGCTTAATGGGCATTATGATTTAACATCCCTGACTTTTAAATCTGTTTTAACAAGAACGAGTACAGTAAAACATTCAATATACATATGACATATACAGATACGTTTTCAGTTTTTCACTCAATGATAACAATAATAATATTGATTGACTTGACATAACTGAGGTTACATTCCCTCACAATCCTTTCAGGCTCTGCTATATAAAATCTAAGGCTACGAGAACATTCTCGTTCTCATTTTTCCTCATAAAATGAGTTTCGCATTCGTAATAATAATACATTTATCTATTGAAAAGGTCCTTTAAACATTTGTTGTTTTTAAAGATAAATTAATAACAGCTAAAATTCATACAAAGGAAGGCAGTGACTCCGTTTCCCACAATTAAATGAGGATGGAAATATTCCTAAGTTAGTGAACATTATTAATTATTATTATATTATTATTATTACTATTACTATGCATATAATAATTTATACACTTTCTGGGATAAAAACATAATATGTAGTATTTACAATATATTTCTATGTAACCTAATGAGATACCTTCAATTGAGAATACGGCCATACATTAATTATGGGAAAGAGGAAAGGAATTGGTTTAGGGAGGGAAGAGTTATTTTGGTATTAGGCCCGAAAAATCCCTAAACCTTGATTTAACAGGTAATAAATACTGAAGAGAAAGGACGAAAAAAACTGATAGTTTAAGGAACACAACAAATACGAAGCTAAATAAATATGTACGTAAGAATAACTATATATTGTAAATCGATTGTAATCTTCTTTATGCTCATATTTTTGTGTTGTTTTATTTTGCTTTGGTTGTTGAGGTTGTTGATTTTTTTGTCTTTGTGACGGCAAGAAATCTATTGTTTACGTTGAACATTTGACGTAATAATAATCACGAATCACACGAAGCACGACGAACAATTGCGAGCAACTGATCAGGTCACTGGTCCGGGGGGCTTCCATCTGTGTCACTTTCTTCTAGCTCTTGTTTGTTTCGTCTTTTTTCATAAACGACAATGATGATGCAGAGTACAGCAACTTCACCACAGATTCCCAAGAATGGCCACAATGGCATTAATTTGTCTGTAAAAAAAAGTTTAAAAGTTTGCCGATTAAATCAAGTTTTCATTTGTAAACCAACAATGGGAAAACAACTTATATACGAAAGCTTTCAAGTTTAAAAATAAAGTGAAACTAAAAACATACATAACTAAAGTACTAATTAATTATATAAAAGCATGTGGAGATTGCTGCAGTAACAGGGCAGCAGAAGACGAGATGCAGATGATATGATATTATGACGTAGGACTTTATAATAGTCTTTTTGGGTTACTTTACTCACGTATACACAACAGTGAACAGTACATCCAACTGAATCTAGCGTAACGACATTACTAGGGATATTGGGAATATCTTCGGAATTGTGGTCCCGAATCACTGACATTTAATTTGGTCTATTTACGACGTACTAGAAATACCTTTAACGCGCACGTAGAATGTAGATTTGCTGCTTTTTCCTTTGTGCGTTGCTTCGCATTTGTACAATCCTCTATGTTTGGCATCTGCTTCCAAATAATCAAACCAATGATTTGAATGAAAATCGGTTCTCTCTCCAGACGACTGGTTGTTTTTAATCATATTGCTATGTTTTTTAATTTCCTTCAAATCGATTGGGACACCATCTACATACATATAAATAGAATTTTTTGGTCAATTTAAAAGAAGAGAAAACATTATTTACTAAGATTAAGGCATTGATTAAGATGCAGGACCAGTACTATGAGCCTACGAAATCCCTTATGCCTATTATTCATTTATAATATGAAAAAAACAAGCGAAAATGAATGTAACTGACCTTTAAACCAGTCCATTTTGACATCATTTTCGGTCTCATTAGATCCAAGTCCAGTGATATTACAATAGATGCTCAATGTTTCTCCAGCAATAACTGTAATGCTTCGATGTCCTTTTGGATATTGTCGTCCATCCCGAGTGAGTCGTTCCACTTTAAAATTTTCTATAATTGTAATTGTACACAAGAAACGCGGCATGTTAGAATTAAAACATTTCAAAAACACATTCTGTTAGTAAAATCAAAATCAAATTATACTTTTGCAGAATGAAAATTGCAAATGACATAAATGGCAAGAAATTATTTTGAGTTGCTGATATAAAATGTGAATCACATTATCTCTCAAGCGATTTTCATAGCAGTTGACAATCGTAAACAGAGAAAATTTAAGGCTGCGTGACTTGGGTTACAATTAAATTATCATTCACAATTCAGGCCAAAATTGCTTTAAGCTAAAAAAATAAATTGTTAACATTAAAAAATAATATAAAATAGGCAGTGTTTCAGTAGCTGATAATGTGTTCATTATCGACATGAAATCTTTAATTTCCGCAATTCTTTTACGAAATCATACACGCACTTTTTTGTTTATTTGAATTATGTACAGTTAAATCAATTTCATTCACAAACAACACAGGGCATTGCTAAAAGCTATCGAATAAGGTAGGGTTAAAACTGTAGAGTCGATTTCAGAGCTTGAGCTTGTTTTCATTTTCGTAGAAGGAACAGAAAAAGGTAATGGAGAATGTAGGTTGAAGATTTGCAACAATTTATCATTGTTTACCGTTTTATACATGTATGATACATGGCGGAAATCACTGTGAAATAAATGAAAAATTGTTCTTGTGAAGCTATAGCGTACAAGTGGAACAATATAAAATATAGCTTGAGTTTGAATTGTCCCAAATTTATCTAAGCTATCATAATAAAATAAATATACATCTTAGATTGATAATACTGTTGAATTTAAAAAATATGACAAAATGAAATATGTAAAATAATTTACAGCAAAAATCAAGCATTTGAAATTATAGAAAATATAAGAGCTTGAAAAATATATAATATAAGAATAACAATAATAATACTATTATCGTTATTTAAAAAAAAGCAAGCCTTAAAAATTTAATATAATGTTCTTATAAACTTTTATCACATTAAGAAATTTTGTATGTGAATTTAAAATTTACAAAAAAAAAAAGTACAAAATACTTTAGGGCTAAAATATATTCCTACTGTGAATAGTTGCGTTGTGGACTTCATCATGTTCATGGGTTGATCGCTTGAATCTCTTTATTTGCTCTATATTTTGTTTTCATGGATGACCAGATAGGAAATAAAGGAATACCAAATACCAAAAGTTACATTTTAGTGAATATGTATACATAAAATGGATCACTTACATTGTTTGACAGAAAAGAAAAACATTACATTTTGAATTTGACAAATTAATGGTAAAACTGGTTTTATGTCACTACTAGAAAAAGATCTGCTTTTAAAGGTTACATATTCAAACCAAAAAACAAAAAAAACTAGCAATAAAATACACTGAGTAAAATCCATTCTAAAAATTTATCAGGCAATTGGGTATTATTATTATTTAAACTAAATATACTTCAAAGTCAAACTTCTTTGTTTAAAACTACATGTTTTACATAATGGATAAGACACACGTTGGTTTGGTACCCAAACTACTGACAAGCTGCACTCCCGTAATATACAGTAATTATACACACGTAAGAGCAGCGATTTCATTTAGTAAGAAATATTTTAATTTGTTTTTGTGTGATTTCCATGAATTATTGTCAAAGAATTCTTAATATCAGTAGTAATCAGTATTCATTTTTATACATTTGCCTTTTTGTTTTCTTCCCTGAAAATCTGAGAATCTATTATATCAGAAAAGGTTTATTGATTTTCCTTCTTGATGCATAGTAATATTATGCTAATATGTACCATTATAATTACTCCCCATAATTATATTCACTATATTAGTGTGTATATGAAACTGATTCTGCTGCAAGAGTCGGGATTAAAAGTTATTCCAATAATTATACAAGTAGTACAATGTTATTATTATTATTATTACACTAAATAGTAAACTAAATTTATCTTACCTTGCAGGTAAATTGTCGTTGCAAAAGGTTCTAAATTTGATGGAGAGTCATCAGGTTGAACAACACAGGTGTACGGTCCAATATCTTCTGATCTAACCCACGGAAAGGTCAAAAATAACGTTTTTCTCTTAAATCTGGTATCTCTTTCTACTACTTCTTCAACTTTGACGTCAGATACACATGGATTATCCCTATGTCTTTGGAATTCTTCTTTCGATTCTTCTGGATCTGGTTTCTTTCTCTTTTCATTACAAGCTTTTATAGAGGTTTGTCCAATTTTACTGACACCTTTGACCCTAAAAACATGAAAATTTGAAGCATTATTGAAAAAAAACTCTTAATTGTGCACACACAAAAATAATAATAATTTACTACATGATATTATATAGTTTGGTATTTTTGTATGGGTATACAATATGACATTTTATATTATACGAATCCATTTATTGTCTCATTAAAGCATGGGCGATTTGATTACAAAGGGAGTTATAAAACTCGTGTTAGTCAAACCGGAGATAGCTGGACATTCTTCATTATTTGGAATATAATTTAAAAATGAGTTTTGCATTTGATTCTTATTTGAGGACAATTCATGAGTTTCGAAATTAGGGGGGATTGGGTTTTTCAACTGGTTTGTGATTCCTATTTAAGGTCTCTTAGTATTGATTGGAAGCCAGAGTTTTGATATCTATTGGATCTGCATTTGGTTAGCTAGGTAACGCCGGAATTTTATTACTTTGAAGTGATTTGTAGTAAAAAAGTAGGCGGGATGAGGGAGATTAACAGTCATTTTGGGGTTTTGTTTGAGACTGCGTTATTAATTGTTTAAAAGAGGTGTACGTTTGGAATAAGGATTGGTGAGTACACAGGTAGGTATTTTGACAAGTGTGTCAGGTTATTTAGTATTTCAACGAAGTGAAATAGTAGTAAAGTAATTAATGGAGTTGGCTTGATCACGCAGACTTTGCAGTCGCAGTGAGGGTCATAGAGCGAATAAAGTATGTATGTCTATATGTATTTACTGTGACACAACTTACCAATCAATTTGTTTGACATTATTAGCACTGCATTTGATTGTTTCATCTTTTTTCTCTTTAAAAGTGTAGCGAACCAATTGTTCCTCTACGTTTCCATTCGGACCACTTGGTACTATTGTGTGAACTTTCTCTCCCACTACGTCCGGCTTTTCTCCTGCATAGATCCAAAAAATCAAACCATACCACTTTTTTAAACTATATATATAGACTAGAACAAAAGAAATTTACGCATATTTCAACTGTAATGTAGTTTAAATACTACAACTATGTACATTATGAACTAAATCTAATCAAGTCGTTAGTTTTTCAAAATAGAAAACTGCATGTATGTAATTCATGTTAGTTTTCTGTATAGTATACAAACGCTTATAGTAAATTTAAAAAGCACATAAAAGTAAAACAATCTTTTTAGTATATGGGTTTCTTGTTTCTTACAATAATGTTATACAAGTAAAATATACAAGATTCATTGATACGCCATCATAACAGAGGTATTGGACTCGTGTGTTTGCAACTAAATGAAAGTAATTACTTACTAATAAATACTACCTATTAAATGTCGGATTGCGTATACACACTCTTATAGACAAGTTTTGTAGGATTACTAATTGCTTAGGTAAATATGTATAAACCACATAGTATACATTTTAGTAATATGTATAGGTGATTGATATAGGTCATTATTATTTAGAAAAAATAAAGAAATACTGTGGTGTAGCACAACTATAATACAGCATTATAAGGAAGTATACAAACTCTTATAATATAATTAGTTACATACACAATCAAATTATTCATGTTATTAAACTATGATTCGGCTGGTTCAATCAAAAAAACATTGGGAGTAAAATTGCAGAGAGTATATATTACAGAACTACTGACTGACCAAAAATCACCAAGACTTTTACTCCAGAATTTGAACCATCAAGACATGGTGAAGTGCATCTGTATTCTCCAGAATGTAGTTTAGTAGCATTGTAGACATCAATTTCAGTAAAAATAAACCCTTTGTGAGTATTATGTGTCTTTAAATGAATGTTGAGTGTATCCTCTAAGTTGGCATTTATTTCTCGGCCATCCAAAGTCCATTTGATTGAATGAAAATGACTCACTCGACATGTCATACGAAATGAACTTCCTTCCTTTATTATTACATTTGTTGCTCCTACAACTCCCACACCCAAATCCTCTCCAGAGTAATTTGGCGTGCAACCTTTTTGTATTTCGAATAACAAGTAAAAATTAATGTATAGGTATATATGATAACTTTTTTTACATTTTAGATGATATATAGGCAACATACACATTGAAACAATTTACAATACTCAAAAAAGTATATACAAGGTATTATATTTGTTGCACAAAATATTTAAAGAAGAAAGAAATGTTAAAACTGGAAACTACGAATTATGTCATACTATATAGTATATAATATATACTATTTCTAAGATTAGTCTACACAACTTTATTTATAGATCGTCTTAGTCTTACATCTTACTCGGTTGTCCATAATATAAATAATCAGACCACGTAACATTTTTAGATGTCTAATATGTCGAGTCTATTTGGATATAATACAATATTCACACAAATCATCCTGTTTTGTTTCGGTATATATAATATGTGTTTGAACATTATTAAAAGGAATATGTACTGTTTTACTTTGTACACATGCATACATGATTAATATTTAAGACATTTCTATAGCATGAAATACGATGTAACTGTAAGTATATAACTATATATGATAATTAAATGTAAACATAATTATACAAATTATTTACTTAATTAGTAAGTAAATATATATTGTATATATTATATTATTATTATATAAGTGTAAGTAATGTCAAAAACATGAAATAATTGTACTGACCTGCCGCAAACGAACTTGAGACAATCAAGAGAAATGAGGTAGCAAGAATACAGTTGATTAAACAATAACGAGTTTTCACGGATAAAAAGTTGTGAGCCCGGACGAGATTCATCGGTTTGCTTTTCATTTTTTATTTTATTTTTTTATACTTTTGTTATTATTATTTGGAAATGTAATCTGCTTACTGTTCCAATCAGTTTAGTAACAGATCAAAAGGGAGACTCTTTTGAAATCCTCTATTATTTATTAGATTGCTGAATAATAATGATGTTTCTATAATTCGGTTTTTAGTGTTAACTGAATTTGACTGCTGCACCCAGTTTGCACATTTTTCCCCGTTCTATACTCTTTTGAACCTTTTGCAGGGCCCGAGAAAGCATACACAAAAAGAAACCTTGTTAAATAATATATATCCACTGTTATTATTAAAAGCACTGTATTTGACTGTATATATACTATATTCCTCCACAAAAATACACCAAGAATTAAATGTACACAATGTAGGAGAGAGAGCAAGTTAAATATTTATATATTATATGAATTATAATAAATAGTATTATTAGAATCGCTGATGACTGTGGATTTGTATTATATTTCAAGGGATTCTTTTTTTTAGTGTTCACTTTTGGCTACAGTTTTTGTAGAACGAGAAAGGGGGAAGAGCGAGAGTCTCTCAACAACCAACCTATATTTTATCAACGTATATAGTACAGTGAAAGAGCGAGACGGGTATTAATTCAGGAATTTTCGGGTAGTTTCGGGACCAATATTCGCCCGTTCGGATTTCGACCAAAAAACAACCATCGAGTATGCAGAATACACCCAGAGATGTCCACTCCCATGCCGGCGTGTTCTGTGTAGAAATTTCATGGTGTGCATTTTGGTGTATTTTTCTTCCGTGTCTCGTGTATCATGTATAGGTTTATTAATTGTTGAACTCTGATTTTCATTCTCATTTAAAAAATTACATCCTCAAGTACGAAAGTATTAAAATTATAAGTTGTGATATCATTAAGATTCAATTAAGAATCTTTAATATTCAGACATGGCAATGAAATTAACTTCAAGCGTGTTCCAAAACGGACTCTCTGCATTGAAGTCGTTCAGTCGGTCTCCATGTAAGTTAAACCTTTGGACAAAATGCACACTTTTACAAAAAAAATTCATTTAATAAAGTTATTGTTGTCTACATACAATTTGATTTCAAAATACATCCGTATAGTTGAATAGAAAAGGAAAAAAATATAGTTACAAACTGGTTTTTTTCCGCTTCGTATTTATGTATGTCATATTATTATATAATATATAAACGTATGATGAAATGATTGAATTTGACATTATTTGTTGCATATTAGGGGGACTTCAGGGTTCATATCGAAACCTTTACACTCTAGAAGCAGTTGGTGTTGACAACTATGAAAGACAGAGAAAACGGACTCAAGCTCAGTTTGATGGGATGGATGACAAATTTCGAAACAAAATGCAAGAATTTGTTGATGCTGAATCTAAAAATATGATTTTCACAGAAGATTTAAAAAATATTTTACATTTGACTGAGAATAAACCAGAAGAGTTGACTCTTGCCCATGAAATGATTAGACGGTAAATCTAGAAACGTTCAAAATTCAATTTAAATTTTATTGAATAAACCTCGATCTGTTTATGCCAATTTTTGTACGTCCATATACATACTTTGATAATGGGACCGTTCACAAATTACGTCATCCCAAGAGGGGGAGGGGGGTCTGGGGCCTTCCATGTCCTTTACATACTGAAAAAGGGTAGGGAGGGGTCAAAAATTCGGGTTTTTGGGATGACGTAATTTGTGAATGGTCCATTAAATGGAATTAATAGTATATACTTACTTATATAGGTATGGACATAATATATATATACTTTGTATCTTTTACATGTACAGATTCAATCAACAAAATAAGCATTTGCGATTTGGAAATTTCATCTTTGGTCCTGTCATTATGCGGATGTATCATTTTCTGAATCAACCTAAAAGTGCATTGGAAGCATTTTACGATCCTGAATTAGAGGGGATATTTGATCAATTGATAACAGGACAAATTCTTTGCGATCTCCTCTTCCGGAATGGTTTGTACAAAGAAATTTTAGAAGTTAATGACGCCATCGCAAATAAACAAGTTCAAGGAATAAAATTCCCCAAAAATGTCATCATCCTAACCTATGCTGCGTGTTATAAACTAGTAATAATAATGTTTTTATTACAACACAAAATATCACCTCATTTCTGTATACCATGTACTTAATTGTAATCATATTATTCTGATTTCTTTATATGTAGAACACTACTGAGAGCTATGAATACGTTTTAAAAACCCTTAATGCTGCTAAGGAAGCTGGTGCCGACCCACCTCGTCGTGCAATTGTTTATGCTGCTGCGGTTGCTCTGAAGCAAAATGCTCCACAAGTTGCTATTGAAATACTCAGTATGGCCCGGAATCCAAATTATATTACAATCAAAAACTTGAAGGTTCGTTGATTTATTTATCAATGTTTAATTGTTTATTCTTTCAATTGCATATTTGAGGAAATGTTTTATCAGTTTTATGTTTACAAATTATAATTTAATCATCTTATATATTTTTTATCTTTGATAGATTCTAGCTCTAGCAGAATTAAATCGTCCAGAAGATACTTTTCCTCTTTTTCGTTATTCCATTGAAAATGAAAATCCATCGCCTGACAGGTTGCCAAGCGTGTGTCCCGATGTTGTAAGTGTTGTAATTTTAATAATTTTTTATATTCAACTATAATAATATACATAATACTAATTTTTGTACTAAATAAATACATTTTTCCCTCGTTTTAAAAAAGATTAGCGTACAAAACAGTCAAAACTTATCACAGTTTACTTTTTATTCGACTATATTATGTAGTTGGAGAAACTAGCAGAAGTGGTCAATAAATCCGACAACAAAGAAAATATTCTTGAATTTGAAAGAATTCGGAAGGCTCTCGTCGACATTGGACAAATCACAGTTGAAACATTCGAAGACTTGTTGATGAAGCCTATTGAAAAGCCCCCACCACTTGGAAGGCAGGGCGATGGATTTCAACGTGAGTCACTTGATCGGAGCTTCCGTATTGGACAAAGTATTGACTTTAGACCTAAAAGAAACCCTTCTTTTAATCGAGAACGCCAAAGTATAAGGCATGAATATTAAAGATAATAAAGTGTGTGTTTAATATGGATGATCCTCCAGACCCAGTTGCTACTTTAACATTAAAGCATTGTAGTCGTTTTTTTCAAGTCTAAATCTTTTTTAAATATAGTTAATTTAATAAACTTTACTATATGTACATGTTATTGACTACATTTGAAGCAGTAAATAAATATCGATTGAACTATTATTTGCATGTACTTCTATTTAAAATTGACCATATTTCGTCTTCCATCATAACACTCATAATCTAAAAACGGTAAGGGGCCGTTCAGAAAAGGATTCCACAGATTTTGGACCCCCCGCCCCCTCAATCCGCCCACATCCTCAGAGGCTGGACCCCCTCCCCCCTAATTTGCGGAATCCTTTAAATATGAAATTATTATTTTGTCCAATGTTACCCCAAAATTTTTGGAGGCGGTCCACTTTAAACCTCTCCGAAATTATATAGTCTAAAAAATATCAGGTGTTGTGTTATGTAAGCAATCTAAAATAATATTTATAGTCTCGATCTAACTTTTGTGTCCTGTTTAAATAAGAAATTAGCAAGACTTGAGCAAGAGCTGGTGTCCAGGCAAAACAATTATCAAAATGATTGTAGGCACTAAAGCTCTTGTGTCCTATGGTATTTTTGGAGCTTATGTGGTGGTAAGTTGACCGAGATATATATATTTATATATTTATTTAATATAGTGTATAAACGAACTAGAATTTTTGGTGTATTGTAATTTGTAATCTATACATATAATGACGCTCGAATATAAGTGATTGTATACTAATTGACTTTAATTTATTATTTATTA
This sequence comes from Gisinianus flammeolus, assembly GCA_034699125.1. Lineage (NCBI taxonomy): Eukaryota > Metazoa > Arthropoda > Collembola > Symphypleona > Katiannidae > Gisinianus > Gisinianus flammeolus. Next base: position 43,125 of record JAIUND010000224.1, on the reverse strand, counting down.
CAGAATAAAGCCACATTTGCTACAGCTGCTGCTGCATCCTCCACCCGCCTGAAGAAATTCGGAATTTACAGATGGGATCCAGACAAGAAAGACGACAAACCTCGAGTTCAAGTGTATGAAGTTGATTTGAATACTTGTGGACCCATGGTCCTTGATGCCCTCATTAAAATCAAAAATGAAATTGATCCTACTCTGACTTTTCGACGCTCTTGCCGTGAAGGAATCTGTGGATCTTGTGCAATGAATATTGGGGGTATCAACACCCTTGCATGTATTAGGTTAGTTTAAATTGTGTCGATATGAGCAATTATTTGTACATATATTATGCTGTTATTATGGTTGATTTGAAAATTCTGTTATCCTTAATGAAAATACTGTCTGGATTTATAGCAAAATTGATACAAATGAAAGTAAAGCAACCAAGATTTACCCTTTGCCTCATATGTATGTCATCAAGGATTTGGTACCAGACATGAATAACTTTTATGAACAGTATAAAGCTATTCAGCCATGGCTTCAGAGGAAGGATGCAGCGAAACCCGGTGAAATACAACTTCTTCAGAGTGTGGACGATCGAAAAAAATTGGTAACTTTTTCAAGTTTGCTCACATACATTTTATTATTATATTAATTATTACAATGTCATTCGTCAGATTGTATGTGTGTATTAATATCTATATTTGTTTTTATTCAGGATGGTTTGTATGAATGCATTTTGTGTGCATGCTGCAGCACATCTTGTCCATCATATTGGTGGAATGGCGATAAATATTTAGGCCCTGCTGTACTCATGCAAGCGTACAGATGGATTATTGACTCGAGAGACGAAACTTCCGTGGAACGTCTTGATAAATTAAGGGATCCTTTTTCAGTGTATCGGTGTCATACTATAATGAATTGCACCAAAACTTGTCCCAAGGTAAAAAGAAAAAGATGGAAAAGAAAATGATTTGTTATAAAAGTACATACACATACATACTTAATCCGTATTCGTTCTATTTTAAAAAAAACATATGTATTTATGTAATTCTAGGGTCTTAACCCGGGTAAAGCTATAGCGGAAATCAAGAAACTTCTTGCTGGTATAGCATCAAAAGGGGAACCAGGAATACAAACTGTACCTGCTAAATGAAGACAGTAAATTTTGAAGCAAGTCAGAAGTCCTGCTATAAGACGTTATCTACTGATGGTATTTAAAAGAAACTGTGAAAAAGTAATAATAGATAGTATATTAATAACAATAACAATACATATGATTTGAACCGATATACAATGATGTGTAAATTGTCTGAACATACACAAACTAATATAATTCATAGTTTATTTAAAAATCTTTATCACACAAATTATTATATACATGTATAAAATAATGGTGATAATAATGATCATAAAATAATAGTCAGAGTCTGCTTAAAACAATCGTCATCCTCATTTGCTTTGAATCTAACTGTAATTAAATGCTCATTGAAATTTTATTTTCATTACAAATAACTTCAATTTCGTACAATTTGAAGAAAAACTATAGTATAGGTAGAACTGGAGAAGTTGCTGTTTTCAGTTATTTAAATTTAAATGTAGTAAACGTATTTATCTACGTTAAGTAAGGAACTTTAGAATTTCAAATGTCAAGAACTTGTGTAAATTAATACGCAAAAATTTACTGTGTCATTTACTTAATTTCCAAATGTATAAAATCCTGTAGAAAGGACGTATGGTAGAAGGAGAAAACATGGAAAACAATGTCATTTCATATAATTATTCTGCTGGAGAGTTACTGAAATAAATACATTTTATTTACATTGAATCATTCGCACTTGTTGTTTACACAGCGGCAGTACCTATAGTACTAGACATAGTATAGTATACTGCCAATAACTAATTATATACCACTGCTGTGAGACTGCATGAGAGAGCATTCAACCGCATCTCATCTTTATATAGTGACAATTAATGATTCTACTGCATTTTATTACTTTATGTACATCAACTCAATAACTGTCAATAAGACAGTTAATCCTACATCACACACCTCGTATACCAGCGATATGTGTATGGGTGTATGCACAAACAATGAAAGATATTTCATGACTCGCTCGCTCTTTCTCTAAAATCCGGATGTGTTATGATATAGTTTGTAAACTTGCATAAAGAAATGCCCGCTTAGTTGTATGTGGTTTTTTTGTATACTGTTGAATGTATGAGAATCGCTTTTGCCTTAAAGATTAAGTAAAGGGAATCCTACATAGCGCTTCAAGAGTTCTTTTGGAGGCTGTCCTTACACTGTAAGGCTTACACGCATTTTCCGGGAAAAGGGCTCTTGCTATTTGCAAACTCTTCATCTCTCCTCTCTCCCTAACATCTTTTCTTTACATCTGTGCTGAGTGAACATGCAAGATAGGTCGAATATCATCGCTCTATATTGCTTGTAAATATTTTCTTAAGTATATATTACTCTCGACACACAGTTAATCCTAAATATATAAGAAAAGTTACTCTTTTATGGACGTTATATTATTATACAATATACATGTATAATATACATATCTTTGGATGAAATATTCTCATGATTTTACTTCATGTATAGACAATAGACAATACACATTTGTATTATATACATATATAGTCTAGCGTATTTTCTATTTATAATATTTATATACAAAATACCTTGTATATATATAGTATATTTTAAACTATATTTTTGACTATAAATATAAGCAGTGTGAGTGGTCAGTGGAAACTTGAATATGGAATTACAGGGACAAGATAAAATAATTGAAACAGGTAATGTCTATATTTACTTATATATAAAAAATTTACTAATCTCGTATTAAATATATCTGTAAATGAAATAAAATGTATGTACTACAGTCAATCACTTTTAACTGACTCCTGCCTCAAAAACATGCCACGTTTGTTAGTTGAGTGTTTTTAAACAGTACATATGTGAATGAGAGGATAACAATTTTCTGTAGATATATGATATGGTTTCAGTATGTATGTAAAAAAAAGTGTTGTATAGTACAAAAATTTGTATATGCCATGCACAAAAAACCTCAATTGAAATACACGTAGCGTAAGTAAAGCTATTGAGAAAAGTTGTTTCATAATAAGATTCCTCTTTTAGTAAAGGAAAGTATGGGGAAAATGGGGATATTAATATGAACACTGTTGATTTTTACATGGCATCTTCCCATTGCGCCGAAAAATAAAGACAGCCCTCAACCTCAAACTCAAAACACTAGAAGGCCAGAAGAACCGCATAGTCGAATGAATAGTTTCACCCGATTATTCGTTTCAACAAGAGGCCGGAGAATCTGTTTAGTCATGAATTTTGTAATACTTGCTACATTGGGGATTTACCTTGTGCTGGTCATGGGGACGGGTTCAACTGAAGCCGAAACCGGTGACGATAAGGGCCCGAAAGTTACTGACAAGGTATGCACATTTAGATACATTTTATAACCAAATTCGACGCTTCTATATTTATTTATTTTTCCATCAGTGGTACGTCATCTTAAAATATTGGAGACGTGTAAATTACATTCTTGCATTTAAAGAGAAACATTGGTATTTCTATGCACACTATTATACTTATTAAGTAATAAGTAACATGTATTTAAAATCTTATAATTAAATATGACAAAAATTTCATGCTATATTCATGAATTATTGAAACAGATGGCAAGTCTATATATAGGTATATGATGAACAAGACTCATTCCATTGATATTTGATTGATACTATGAATTATTTTGTTTTACATATAGGTATGGTTTGATATGAAAATGGGAGATGAGATGATTGGAAGAATAGAAATTGGCCTTTTCGGTAAGTTTATATTTTGATTCACGATTTCACATATATGCGTGCGTTATGTATTATTTATTGTTCATTGAATAATGTTCAAGTATATATTTAAGTATGTAAGGATGAAGGAATCAGCTATTTGGCCTATACCAATGGCATTATGTAATGGTGTTCATTTGCAAAAAATGAACATGCTACATATATAACCTACCTACTTATTATTACTTATTTATATACATGACAGTGTCATAATCACATCACGTATGTGTGTTTTTGTATGTATATAGGTAAGACCGTTCCAAAGACTGTGAAGAACTTTGTGGAGCTTGCCAAGAAGACAGAAGTAGGTGAAGGGTACAAAGGGAGTAAGTACATATCAACTAAAACAGTATTACAATTTATAAATGACAGTTTTCAACTTGTTAATTCATTTTTTTTTCTTGTCTCTTTCCCACCCAGGCAAATTCCACCGTGTTATTAAAGATTTCATGATTCAGTAATGGCCATTTTATATACCTTCTAAACATTTTATAAATATAAATTTACCAAATTTTTACAGTATTTAATTATTAATATATTTGATCGTCTTTGTCAATAGAGGAGGAGATTTCACAAAGGGTGACGGAACTGGAGGAAGAAGTATTTATGGAGAGAAATTTAGCGACGAGAATTTTAAGTTGAAGCATAATGGTGCTGGTTGGTTGTCCATGGGTAAGTTTATAATTTAATGTCAGCAGCAGTAAAAGAATGAAACAAATAGGAAATGACATTATACAATGACTTTGATTATTTCCTTATGTATATAGCCAATGCCGGAAAAGACACCAATGGTTCTCAATTCTTTTTGACAACCAAGAAAACAAGTTGGCTTGACGGACGTCATGTCGTTTTTGGAAAAGTGCTCAAAGGAATGGACGTCGTGAGAAAGATTGAAGCAGGCAAAACAGACGGTCGGGATCGCCCAGAGAAAGATATTACGATTGCTGATTGTGGAGCGGAAGTTGTGGAGGAACCATTTGGTGTCGCTAAAGCTGATGCTACAGACTAAATATCAATAGCATGACAAAGCTCATATTATAAGTAAACATTACGATTTGTGCAAAGAAAAAAGAAATTAAAAAAAAATCAACAGCTATACTATCAGTAAGAATGTAATACAATTAGTATTTGATACAAGTTTTCAGAAAACATTATTTCTATAAGATTATCAAGATTATGAAATTAATACAAAAGTGGGAAGTACTTCACATATTTACATTCTACATACACATAATATATAAGCGTGTACTAAAATGTAGATGTATAGAGAAAAAGCCAATGTGTCTATGTATGACGAGCAAACTTTCAATTTTCTTTTGAATTTAACTTGCTGCATGTACGTACGTTGTTGTGATCGAAGATTTTTAATGACTTGTATTACTCTGTATAAAAGTACTATAGGGAATTGATTGTAATGCTGTAGTATCTATATAATATACATGTCTATTGTAACTAATTTGTATGATGGAAACTTTTCTTTATTATAGGGGTGACAAACGTTATATGTATTTATTGTTACTTATTTGTTTATTGTGTACATGGGAAATGCATTTGGAATAAAATGATGTTAATAAAGATCCAATATTTAAAGAGAACAGCTTCAATAATTAAGCCATGTTTTAATGCTGTAATTCTTCTTTTCTGGTCACATTATCAACTCTCTTCACTCAAAACTTTACAAAATGCTTTTCCCTACTACTTAAAAGAAGTAAGATAAAAAGAGAGATTTACGTACATATATATATAGATTATGAAAGAGTCAAATTAATTGATGGGCTGAATTATACTAATCGTAAAAGTTAATTACACGTGAATAATACATGCGGTCATTCAGCGTGTGGTTACACTGATAATGGTTAAAAGTCGCATTGCAAATATTGAATATGGCCAAGGCATGCACGATCGAGAGCAGACGAGATGTATTGGAATGTCATTTTACGTGGTTTTGCCTCATAATATAATTATAATGTAATTATGGAATAGAAACCTTGAAAGATAATAAGAATGGATAAGGATGTCGATGATTTCTCGTCAAAATAATTATACTTGTGAACGTGGTGAAAATTATATCTTTGTGCGTTCTGGAAAGGTTTTCAAGCGGTGAACATGCTCCCTTTCATATTTTGCGGCGTTGCTATTTTAATTGTCTTTGTTTTAGGACTAATTCTGTATGCACGTTGGAATTATGGATCGTTGGAAAAACTTGGAATCCCTGTAGAGACGCCTTCATTTTTATTCGGGAGCTGTCCGAACTTTTATGAGAAAAATCCACAATATGAAGACATTAGAAGATTCCAAAAATACGGTTCTATCTATGGGGTAAGCTATATATTGCATTATTGCATAAGTATACTAGTACTATAATTCTTTCTATAATTTAAAATAATCAACTGATATAGAATGTGTGTTATTTATTTTCTGGATTGCTAGTACATGAGTACATGTGTATATGGTTGTATAATTTACAGATTTACGAAGGAAGAACCCCACAGATTTTTATTTCAGATCCGAATCTTGTGAAACTAATATTTGTAAGGGATTATGAGCACTTTAGTTCCCGAGCGAAAGTCGATTTAGGGCATCCAGTTTCCAATGAAATTCTCGATTATCTCCCAGGTTTGCCTCACAACATCATAAATAATATAAATTACATCATTCAATTGAGTCTATTTACTCTATATTGACTTGAATATGTAAATCATGTGTATACTTTTATGTATATAGAGAACAAGTGGAGAGCTGTAAGATCTCTTATGACTCCACAATTGACATCAGGCCGAATGAAACATATGAGTGCTTTGACAGTTGAAGTTGCGGATGAATTCGCCAATGAACTCTTGCAGGAGTGTGTGGGAGACAAAATGAAATTAGATTTTAGAAAGTAAGTGAAAGTATATACATATACTCAATACCCGATGCTGTTTTAAAAACATAGTGTTTTGATTTTTTATATAAGTACACCTTTCATATGGGTAATGTGGGCAGCTTGAGATTTTTTACGTTATACTTTTTTTCAGTCGGGTTGTTTCAGTGCTACTTGATATAACGGCTAGTGGTTTACTGGGACTTGAAATTGAAAACCGAAAGGATCCTGACAACAGTGTTGTCCATTTGATGAAGTCAATTTTGAATGAGACTACAGACTATGACTTTCGGTACTCACTAATGCGTAAGTTAATTTTTTTGAAGAGATGAAAAATTTTTACTGAAAATCATCGGCGCATCCATTTTTCAGTTGTATACACATTGTGCAATCTTATATTATTATTTTACAGTTCAATTTCCATTTTTGTCAAAGCTCTTCCCATCGTGGCCCTTTGACATTTCCGGACTTGAACCATTCCGTAGAATTATGATGGGCTACCTTAAAAAACGACGACAAGACAATATTCAACACAATGATCTTGGGGATGTTTTTGTGGACATGATGAACCGAGTTAATACGCCCGAGTTCCAAAAACTTGGAATTACTGCTAACACGCCAATTGGCCAAATTCTTGAGATTTTCTTTGCAGCATATGATTCCACTGGGACGGCAATAACCATGTGTTTATACCATCTCGCACAAAATCCAGACCTTCAAGACAGAGTTTTGTAAGTAAACTTTATAGTAAACATTAAAATGTGTGCATGTACGTACTATGTACGTTTATAGTATGTATGCATATTCGAATCTACATTGTTATGATTAACGATGTGATATATATATACATATAGAGAAGAAGTTGACGCTGCTTTTGACAAAACGGATGGAGTTTTAAGTTATGAAACTATTGGAAAGTTGCCTTATTTGACCGCTTGTTTGAATGAAGGCATGAGACTTTTTCCACCCTTCATTCGACCCGAAAGGATTTGCACAAAAGACTGGATGGCATACAGAGATAATGGAGTACAAATTAATATACCAAAGGGTTCAAATATTTTGATACCAATTTGGGCACTTCATAGGCATCCAGATTATTTCCCTGATCCTGAAGTCTTCAATCCAGAACGTTTTCTCCCGGAGAACAAGTCCAAGTTGCATCCTTATGCGTTTGCACCTTTCGGCCATGGAAATAAAAATTGTATTGGACAAAATTTTGCATATACCAATATGAAGTTTATATTATGTCGCTTATTCAAAGATTTCAAATTTGAAATGAGAAGTGACACAAAACTGAATTTCAAAAAAGGTACACGCTTTGTCGTGCAGTTCAATCCTCTGTATCTTGACTTGGTTAAAAGATATAAATGACCACGTATGCATTTGTAATGTAGTTATACATATTTAATTTATTTGTATTAATAAACTGTGTTATTGTCAAAAATATCACTCCCCCCATGCACACATCCTCTGGAAATTTTTAAGCGGAATCTCGTATATATAATACAATTAAAGTAAAACGTACGTTTAATCAGTTACGCATCACTGATAAATTATCAGTACTCGAGTCTTTCATCATACAAAATCATTGTGTAAACGCTTTAATCTCGAATCAACACGAATTTAGATTTGTAAATGCCTTAGATATTAATTAATCATTTCTAAGATTTATATTATACCTATAATTTCTAATTGCAAGTTATTTATGAATTTTTGACATAGAAGAGCTGAATTTTGCCCTCAGAATACAAATTTTAAAAAAGTGAACAATTTCTAAAATTATTTCCTTGTCACTTTTGAGTTAAAATTTATATACTTATTTACTTAATTATTGTGTCGTGTTACTTTGAATGTTAAAGTAATCTCAGAACTGGAAACTTTACTACGTCAAATTGTTGATTATTCATTATTTACATTACTATACAGCTGAAGTGTTTGTGTTGACACATTGTACACAGATTGTACTTCTACATGCAGCCTTTATATTTTTATACGTACTTACTAAGTACTACTTATAGGTATACTCTCTTCAATATACTTGACTATATAACCTACAAAATATTTAATGTGTTTAACAATATTTAGATACTATGGTTTGCCTGAGGGTTCAGGGTTAATTTTTTTTTTTTGTATTTTTTAAGTGACTCATAATATGGGCGATTAATTTACTCGAAGTCGAATACAGCATTATACAAAATAGCAATACATAAAATTTAAAATACTATAATTTCACATCTGCTCTTTTGATTTTCGACAGATTCGAGTAAAACACATTTCTTTCATTTATGTTTTTATTGAAGGAAGGACTGACACACTGACAAGTGTCAAGTGACATATAGAAATATTCAAAGCCTTATTTAGAACTGTATAGGGATTTTTTTTATTTAGGTGAAAATATACAGTTGTGTATAGTTGAATATTATATTATATAAAAAAATACCAGTATGGAAGTTAGTCTGAATTTCCTAAAAGAAATAATAATTGGTATACTATTTCTGGTAAGTTTTGAAAGTAATCTATAAAATTATGATATTGATAAATGATAACGCAACAACTCTTCTACACATTTCTTTTGATTGATCTCCAAAAAATAGGTCGTTTTACTTTGTGTCAGTCTTCCTCTAACATTAGCTCACAATGCTCAACGATCTGGAATCGATATATTTCATTCTGAAAGATATTCCAAAATAGTTTCAATTTTAAACTGTTTCGCTGCTGGGATTTTTTTGGCAACGTAAGTCACAATTTGATAATTTAACTGTACTTTTTCCTCAAAATACATGTAATCTTGATTGATGATCTGCCTTATATATTTACATTATTTTGCTGTTGTTTTGTAGGTGTCTCCTACATTTATTCCCAGATGTTCGACAAAATGTCACGTCTGTGAGTAATTAATGAAAAGCGCATAAACAACGGATTACTAAAGATTGTGTACTTGAAATTTGGATGGTGTAAAATGTACTACAATATGAGCACTATATTTCTTTTTCTTATATAGGCTGTCGCAGCAATGGATCCAAACCAGACCTTTCCATTTGCAGAGTTTACGATTGCAATGGGGTTCTTTCTACTTTTAAGTGAGCTATAGTATGTATAAAGTTTGATTATCTAATTACTACTCGTACTTTTGAGAGTATGTTTACTTTACAACACCTTATTTTTCCTTCCTTTTGAATATAGCAATTGAACAAATCATGTCGGATGTGAGGGAACGAAGACTAAACAAATTATCACAGTGGCCAGCTCAAACAAATGCAAATAATTCCGTCATAATTCAACCTCAGTCTCAACCACTTCCAATCATAGAGGAGACGGATGAAGATAACTCTGCTCTCGTCGAATCACAAAGTACAAATGAAAATGAAGCTCAGTCGGTTCATAGTCGGGAAGAACAAGTTGTTAATCATTCTTCAGTGCGTGTCGTCGCGATGATTGTGGCCTTGTCAATACATTCCACGTTTGAGGGGATAGCTATAGGAGTTCAAACAACAGAAGAAAATGTCTTACAAGTAAGTGTTCTTACAATAAATTCCCTTCCATATACAGTTTTACTGTATGTCAGTAATATCCTTCTTTTATTATTAAGGGCTTACTTTGTGTTTTTTTTCTCTCTCTATGTTCTTTACAGATTACGAGTGCACTGGCAATACATAAAATTGTTATATCATTCAGTTTAGGGTTAGCTTTGGTGCAGAGCCCTTTGGGAACACTGAAAACTGCTGTCTTTGGAATACTGTTCTCACTGACAACGCCTTTTGGTATAGCAATTGGGCTTGCTGTTACTCTGTACGAACAGGATTTGAATAATTCCTTGATTGTGGGTACTTTACAAGGTCTTGCAGCTGGAACGTTTTTATATGTCACATTTTTGGATGTTTTGCCGCACGAATTTAAAAGTGGACATTCGCAGAAAAACTTTCACTTACCTAAACTGCTAAGTTTTATTATAGGTTTTAGCGTTATATGTTTGTCATTATTCCTATTCCCAGATAACTAACCAGTATAACTTGTCAATTAATAGTACTTACTGGAGTTTTTTTGTTTTTGCTAACAAATCTAAGATCTGTTTGCTGTATATTTGCTTAATTCTCTTTTCCTTATTATGAACCTTATGAATCTACACATGTACATACATAGATACTTATCCAGTGCATGTTTCATAGGGAAATTCCCTAAGAAATTCCCAATTCCCTAAGGGAATATATGCATTAATTTCCAGAAAATCGTGTGTGTATGTGTGTGTGTGCTTATATATTTGAGTACAGCATTTCTTAAATTTAGAATGAAGAAAGCAGACTTCATTTTTGACTGATGTGTACTTTGTAAGTCCTTACATGTTTATTAATATTAATTACATAGGTATTAAGCTATTTGTAAATGGTACCGATTCCATTCAACTCTTATATCTAAGGCCAAATATGCTACGTGCATTTTATTCTCATGTGATACAATTAGATAAGCCTTCTGAATTATACAAATATATATGCCTCTTGTGCCTTGTCGTATATTTTATAGATGTTTTTTTTACAAAAGAATGTTAACATGTTGTAGAAGTCTGTCTGTAAGAAGAGTCTTCTAAAATCTTAGGAAAGTTTTAATGGAAACGTAGTCTTGTAAATAGTACTGAATAAATAGGTATGCCTGTTTCAGCTATTTGATAGTGACTGAACAATCATTACAAATTACTAAATGAGCATGGGCTAAATGTGTTTGTAAAAAGGTCTCTACTATGCCTTGTTTATTATTACTTATTAATTAATAATTATGTATTCACTATTATCATTAAGTTTGAAAATTTTACCCTAGTGCCATTTCTTGATTATGCTATGATTTCATTGTTGGAAGTATTGTGTATTAAATAAAAGAATAAACTCGAAAGAAATTTTCATAAGATATAGGTATGTGTAAGTAATCAATGTATTATTTATATCATCATTTCTAGCAATTCACTACATGTTACATTTTCGTCGGAACTCTGATACAAATTAATAATTATGAATGAGAGTTGAATTTTTTGTTTTCATATTACATAATGATAATAGTACATTCTATTGATATTTCAAGTGATGCTATTCTTTAATATAACAAGCAGTAGTAGTAAATAAAAACGGAGAACTTCAACATGTGTAATTACTTTTTTGTTTAAATGTTCTGTGTATACCTAAATTAAAATAAATATTACTTATAACTTATAAGATTCAAGAACGTATTTTATAGCAATGAGGCGGTTACACACAGTTTTAGAAGAACTTACATAATATATGTAACTTTTACATTATTTATAGTCTATAGATAGGTAGTAGCTATCGTAGGTACGAACAATTAAATATGTATCATTTTATACTTTCGATTCTTCATCATATGAAGACGTCATACTCGAATTGTTCTTCTCTTTTTAGCTTTTCTGAATACAGTGTCAATTTATGTTTACATGTTCGTAGTTCTGTCATTGTCTGCCAGCGTACATTATATAAATATTGTTTGATCAATCAATTTCAGTCATATCTACTTATGTATTTTAGTTAATTACAATTCATCTTGTCACATTTTCTTTCTTCTTCCTCTATTCTTTCATGCATATATTGTATTGTAGCATCCTCTATATGTAGATAAAGCTTTATATATGTATATATATATATATACTCTGTCTTCTGCTGTTTTAGGAAAATTTGTAATTCTAGTTGATTAGTATTTAATAGATACACTCTCTTTACCTAGTCGATTTGAAAAACGTTGGGAAAAAGAACAATAATAAAAAGAACAATGCGGAAAAGCATACAAAACTGTTTACTTAGGTAATGTTTTTTTTAGCTATTTGCTTTTATATTTTGTTAGAATATCAAATAGAAAAAGTCAACATAACATTGGGTAATACTTGACATGTGTAGGTAAATCTATATATTGTTATATCATGTATTAAACGATAGATTATGACCATATTGCCATCAACATAAAGTGTATGTAGTATAGAATATTAACTATTACTTGACTGACTCTTCTCAGGAAACAATCCTGGAAATCTAAACCAATTCAAAAATAAAGCATGTGATATTATTATTTGTTGTTGTTGTTAAATATGGATAACATTATTTGCAGGTAATTCAAAATCATTCAGTGTACATAATAACACTAAACATTATTCAGGAATTTGTCAGTAATATAGTTTTCCTGAGTTACAAGTTTTTTTTTCGTTTCCAATACTAATACAGTATACTTAATATATAAATCATAAGCACTGAGATAATACATTCTAGAGTTTCTTAGTTGGATACATATTATATATATTCTAATTATCTATATATGTTGTAATTGTAGACAACTTTATAAAGACGACTTAGAATGAAATGAATTTTTTTTGTAATATTATTTTTCAATTTAATAACAGAAGTATTTTTCTCAATTTTCAAGAAATTCGAATTTCCTTGTGCAGGGACAAACAGCTGCAAAATCTATACGTCAAACAACCAAAGTTGTTCTATTTTCTTTTTCTTCTTTTTTAAATATTTATATGTATAACACGAGTGCTTTTTTTTTCAATTTCGATATCGGTTTAGGTTATGACTGAGGAAAGCTTTGTCCTGATGCCAAAAGTCTTTCAACTGCTGCATTAACATCACCAAAGGTTGCAGCAAGAGCCTGTAAATTTGCTTCCCTATTCACAAAACCCATAGCCGATAGTTGTTCTAATTGAGTACGGTAGCGTTCTTCTGGAGGAACTTGAGGACCACCACCCACGGGGCCGCCGCCACCACCAGGCGCATTTTGATTTTGATTAGCCAGAGATGAAATCTGAAAATTACATCATTGTTGTAGTCAAAACTAAAAACATGCTAACTTGAAAATAAGGACTTTTACTAATCCAATCCACAAAGTAAATTACCATGGTCGCCATGAATTGATTGAGTGTATCTCGATTTAGTCCTCCAAGGCCACCCAAAGGATTTGCAGCTTGAGGATTGGGTGTAGGTGTAGAGCCAGTTGTTGGGGCCGTAGGACTTGTTGGATTGGCCGTTGTTGTTGTTGTATCAGAGCCAGTTGTTCCAGGAGATGCTTGTGTTGTTTGAGCCGCACTTCCAGCTCCTGCCATCCCAAAAACTGATGGCACACTTCCAAATCCAAGTCTAATCGTAATAAGAATTAAGAAATCAATTTAATTAATATATTATATTTGTATTTATTTTGTACACACGCGACACATTATAAAATAGCCTATTTTAAATAGGCATATTTAGTTTTAAAAGCACTTACGTATTGGCAAAATTGGGAGCGACTGAAATGAAAAGAATAATACATGATTAATGATTTAATTTTGTTATTTGTCAAGTTATTTCTGAAATTTGGTTTTTATGAGAAATTTCTAATTACTTATTTAATGAATTACAATCAATAGTTCTGAGAATACAAAATAACTTGATGACTTACCAAGTCTTAATTGTTCAATTCCCTGTTGTATCTGTATAATGGCTTGAAGAGCCGCAGGATTTGTAAGAACAGACTGAAATTCCGGGTCCCGTAATTGATTGATGAGAGTAGGTGTCATATTTCTCAAATGCTCTTGCATGGCTGGATTATTTGCAAAGAGAGGATTTGATCCAATAATTTGTTGGGCAACATTGTCATCATTTGACAAAGCTTCTAACAACTGATGAGTGTACGGAGCATTCAATAAATTTTGCATTGCTCCGGAATTCTGCATCAAAGAATTGAGCATTCCTCCTTGAAGGAGATTCCCAAGTCCTCCAGCTCCAGTTCCGGCTCCTAACCCACCTAACCCTCCTAATCCTCCAAGGGGATTAGCAGCATTTGTATTGGCAGTAGTAGTAGATGCTGGAGAGGTTGTTGATGGTTGATTTGGTGCCCATGGATTTGGGAGTGGAGCTCTATTTTCAACTCCTTGTTGTGGTGTTTCACTTCCTCCTACTGGAGCTGTTCCGTTATTAACTAATCCAGCAAAGGGATTCCCAGCCAATCTTTAAAAAAAAAAAACATTTTGAATCAAATATTCAAATATTATTATTTCTGCTGCTTTGTACAAGTTGTGTCAAAAAAAAAGTAACATGTTTTGTTACCTTTCTTGGACGGCGTCTAACATGGGTTCTTGAATATCACGATACATGCGCTGGAGTGCATTGTAACCACCTGGAATGGACTCCAGATTAGATAAAGCCCGATCTTGAGTTCTCATCAGTTCCTGGAATGCTGCGGGATTTCTAGCCAACTCCATACTTTGTCGAATTACTTCTGGATTATTCAATACATGTGTAAGCTCAGGATTTCGCTGTCAAATATTCATAGAAAGAAAAATAAAACCTTGATCATCAACATTCAAGTGTCAAATATTAGGATATAAATTGTTTCCTTTTAATCATACTTACCTCCATTAATTGTTGTATTTGAGGATTCGCATTTAACATTGTTCGAATAACATCTGGAGAATTCATGATCTGTTGAACAAAAGGACTATCCAAAACTTGACGTAGTGTATCGGGATTTGCCATAAGTTCCTGTTGCATTCTGTCATGCATATCCGATAATCCACCGGCTCCACCTAATCCTAATCCAGAAATGTTGGGTAATCCGAATGCACTAAATAGGTTTCCAGCTCCTCCAGCTAAAAAAAATGATATCACAATAACATTTAATTTTGATTATAATCCAAGCCATAAGTATATATAAATATTTAAATATTTAATATTATATATTATTACTTATATAAAAAGAGAAAGATGTATCAGAAACACAGTCATATTTTTTCATACCTGGTTGTTGTTGACCAATCGCAGGTTCTGGAGCTGCCCGACCGACTGAAGCAGCATTCGTAGGTTCTTGAGGACCTCGAGCCGAGGATTTTATCACCAAATGAACAACATATCCATCTCCTAGTTTATGACTCAGTAATGTTTCAGAATCTTTCAGGATTTTACCAGAAAAAATTAGGCATAAAAGGTCTTCTGGAGCATTAAACTTTTCAGCAACTTTCGTGCGGAACTGAAAAAGAAAAACAATCAATTAATAAGATACTATCCTTGTTTGATTTAAATAGGGAAACTCTTGACTCGTGCGTACATACTTGATTTTAAATATTTAAATATACTAAATATAGTATTGTCCTTACTTCTTTAACTGTAGCTTCCTTTCCAATTTCAATTGAATGTTGATCTTTGGGTGTTTTAACAGTTATTGTCATCAAATTATTATTTTCATTCCCCCCTGCACCACTGTCCGAACTGCCACTTGCACCTTGTCCCGTTTCTTCCATTATTACTCTTCAGGTATATGTAAAAAAACACTGCAGTCACAGTATTGTATATATTACAAATATAAAAGGCTGAGAGATGAACAAGACACGGTAGTAGTAGAGACTAAAAACAAATAACAATAATAAAAAAAAATGATTATCATCAAGAATATTGACTACTGCATATGAGTCACACAAACGTTCTATAACATGTGTAATAGTAAAATATGGTGAAATAGTACAGGAATAGTAAAGATATGACTTGCACAAAATGCTATCTACTTGCTCTATATATGTATATATGTATTTGAATCCACGACTCTACTGAGCGCATAAGACTAGAAGAAATGACAGTTTCAACGAATGCCTATATGTATTTAAAAACCCTGACTGCCAACTGTATACTATAATACTATTTTGGGTACTAGCCAAATCTGAAAAAAGATGACAATAAATATACACACAAAATAAATGTAAACAATAACTACGTATGACTTATTAAGACTTCATGTGATGATGATGTCTCTCATTCATGGAGTTTTTACCTGCTACTGTGGAATTTTCTAGACACAAAATAAGTATTTTTAGTACACGTAGAACTAAAAAAAATGAGGAAAAATGAAGTAATATCACAAGTTCTATTAAATCATACAGAAAGAGCGAATCCAGGACACAAAATAAATAATAACCACTACACATTACACATACATAGTGTACTTAATCTGTACTCACCACGAAACTTTTCCTTTGAAGATTCTTTCAAATTCAGTACAACACGACGTAGTAACACACGTATAAAAAGTATCTAATATACTTTGGTATTGTACAAAACAAAAAGAAAGAAGAATCTGTGTTTATGATTAAATGTACTTTAGTGGGTTATTTAATTTAAATTATATATTACAAATCAATATTGAGTTTTCAAATCATTAACGACAAGGACTCCAAACTTTTATGAAACGTATACGCAATAATACCAAAAGAAAGTGAATATATAAAGTCAACTCTTGTGTACAACACTATACCTCAAAAAATGATTGATCAATTCCACTAAATGTAGGTTGTGTAGTTTGATGAATAATTTATGATGATGTAACGAAATTATTACTTTACTTTAATTGTCTGATTAAATTTTTTTTCCCTTGTGGTATACTTTTTCCAAATATCCCTCTCTAGTTGTGGATATACGGCGATTGTGTGCCCTACAACCAGATGCCAGCCGCCAGCCTCTAATTCATTTACATGCCATTTAATAAAAATGTGACGTTTGTTTAACTTTAAACATGCCATTCAACATGTATTCATCTTGAATCCTTTTAAATAAAAAAACAATACATTTACGTAATTATTATTATTATTATTATTATTATGACTCATGGGGCATGAGTCATTGCCTATAATCATTATAATAAATTTAATGTATCTTTTGTTATTGCGGGAAATCTTTCAAGCAATGTTGTACTAGATTTTTCAGTTGTGACGAATGAGTTTATTTAATTATTATTAGTAAAAGAACCATTCCGTTACAATTATTTTGCTTAAAACTGCTTCCGATATTTCGATATAGTATTATTATTTATGATATTATGGCTAAAAATTCAGGTTTAAATGTCAATGCGCATAAGTATATTCATTGTGTATTTACATTAAATTAAATACTTAAATATGTACTTCAATAAATACGTTCTAAATACTCCATGTTATTATGATCAGTTAAAAATTAATTAACAACAAAGGCAAAGGCTTGATAAAAATATTGATACGACTAAATAATGTTGGGAATCATAATATATAGTACACAGTCCAATGGAATATCCCTCCATTGATCTTTTATAAACATCATCTCCTCACATTTACTCTACAATAAACCAAATCAGACTTTGTGTTTTCCGTATTCTTGATTTAGAAAAAAGTGGAAAAACCAATTAAGAAGGGTCCCTTATACATTTAATATGCTCATTTTTTCATTGTCCATAAAGGGTCTAATGTATTCAAAGGGTCTGCGGTGATTTCAATTGTTTTTGCTAAAGCACCTTTTCTACTCTCAAAATCATTCCGTTTTACATCAATTTCTTTACTTGCTAATTTTTGGAATGTGGAAACATCAACATCCATGAGAGAAGCTGGAACATCAGAAAATATTCGAGCTCGAGGAGAATGAATCACATCTTGTTGGCGATGACTCGGAGTGGATGGCAAGGAATTGTTTTTGGCTGACAAAGAATCTATTTGTTTAAGTTCTCCATCCCCATTGGAAGTATTTTCTGTTTTAACCATTTTTTTAATTGCTTCTGTTAGGAAATCTTGTGATGGATGTCTTGTATGAGTTGCTTTTGGTTTCTCGTCAAAAGTTGATCGGGCTGATAGAATCCCTCCTATAGAGTCATTCGATAAAATGGAAGAGTTTAATTTTTAGTAGACAAGAATATATTGTAGGCTGTGCCCAAATATAACCAAATACAATAATTGGCTTACTTTTCATTAACAGATCTTGACAGTAATACAGCAAGGCTTGATATGTAAAGCGTAAATATTCTTTATCATTCAAAATGCCTTTTCTTTGTTCACTTGCGATCCCAGCAATCTATAACCAAATACATTCAGTACATATAATGACATATATACATAATTATATATATATAATAATATATATTATATATACCTTTCAATTCGAAACTGAAAAACATAAGGGATATAATAATAAATAAATGTTATAATAAGAAAAATGAACATACGGAAGCCAAGTCTGGGAAAGATTTTCCATTTTGTATCTCTCTAAGAGCAGCTGATAAAACACTGAATATCCCTGTTTTCCCTACACCAGCAATACAATGAACCACGACAGGTCGAGTTGAACTTCGTTGCTGCTGGAAGAAATTATGGACTTCACTGACAAAATTGAGTAGAGGTCCAGGACTATCCGGAAATACACTAAAAAAATGAAAACAATTTCATTGAATTTATAATGATTATTAAATAATTTATTATTTTATAAAATATCTTTGGCTAGACAAACTTTCCATTCTATTGGGAAACTAAAAACATTAACTTACTTTCCGGACCATCCTGTAAATTGAAGATGAATGGCAACTCGTGTTTGTTTAGCGTCCCGATGTGTAATACAGAATATTTTTTCAATAAAACTCGCCTTAACGTTTTTCGACTGTAAGGATATATTCAAAGGGCCAAACGCCAAGTCCTTTCCTCTCTCCAAAGGCCAGTAAATATGTTCTTTTAACTATTGGGGAAAAATTCAAACTCATATTGTACGTACTTTTATCAGCATAATCATTATCTTGGATTTACAAAAAGTAAATTCAACACTTACATCAATATCACTTGCAAGGCAGACAATAAGTTCCACATTATGATACCATACCATATGCCAGAAATCTGAGAATGTGACAGGTAGGGGTGCCTGTGTGGCAATGAAGGGGATGGAAGAAGCTGATATGCCTTTGACAAAAGACGCATTAATATAATCATCTTTGGTACAAGGTAGAGGTACTCGAGTTTGGTCATGAGGCAATATGTCGGGAAAACGATTTTTCATTGGGTAGCACCGAGCCACCGAAATACTCATCTTAATACTTGCAGCATTCTAAATAGAAATGTAGAAACCACAAAAAAAGTCTACCTGTTAGTATAATCCTTACTACACAATATTATCTATGGATAGTTTGTAGATCTACAATCTATTAATTACCTGTATGTCCATAACTTCTTTCCATTTCATATCGAGATTAGTAGGACCATTTAAGCTCTTTTTGTAGAATCCTTCGACAGTGTGATCTAGATTCTCGACGTCATACGTAAACTTCTCTAAATGGTCAATAATGGATTTTCGAGTTTCATTTGTCTTCAATGGTAAACTATTCAGTTGGTTCTGGCCCTACATAATACGTGATACATATAATATTTATAATATAGAGGATTTAGTGAAACGGTACACAATGTGAAATTACATGGATTTATTTTCTTGTATATACCCTAAGGAATTATGAACATTTATATTTATATTTGTAAGTTTTTAAAAAGACTATTCCTGTAACTTCACTATCTGTTTACTTTTTTAAAATATGATTTTTTCTTAAAAAAACAATAATGGAAACTATCATTGGCTTGAATTGAACTGCTATTAAAAATGAACTAAAATAGTACCAAATGATTGTCTGCATCATCATTTGCACTTGATAAAGACGGAGTACTAGGGTTGGTGGAGGTCAAATTAAGATGTTGCGCTGGTGATGGGAGAACTACAGAACTTAACAATTCTTCCTTTCTATCACTGTTAGAAATGGATTCCGGGGCTCCATTACTACTCGGAGGAATGAATGAAGTCAGTGGTTGGAGTGGTTGATGAGGTAGAGTAAGATCTACTCCAGCTAACAAGTCAATATTACTTTGACTTTCAACTTTTTCCACTTTCTGTGGCTGAACAACCGAGGGAGTTGACTGATTCTGCTGACAATTCACAGAACCTGAACGAGAACCACCATCACTAACTTGACTCTGATTACTTGCTGTTTCATAAATTTTTTGCTGATTAGCATAAATTGTTTCCACAGAAGAGTTTTCATACGGTTGAACTGTCTGCTGATGTTGTTGAGGATACGATGTCTGGTAATTTGAAGTTGGTGTGACTGACTGATCATAATAATTGTTCACATTATATCCTCCAGTATAGGCATAGTTCACCGGATAATTCTGGTTGGATGGTTGTTGTTGTTGTTGCTGCTGATCATTATTAGTCATATATCCTGTTGTATTCCAAACTGAATTTGACGGAGGGACAACACTAGAAATTACATTATATCCTGCTGTTGGACTTGGAGTGTACATATTATTTATAGACGTGTTCTGATGAGCATTGTACACTGACGGTTGCTGGGACTGCGGTGGTTGCTGCAATTCATTTGGAGTTTGATGTTGAATGTATTGGTGGTTCATGGCCAAATTGTTTCCATATTGACTATTAGGCATTTGTTGCCCATATGACGATTGGTTTTGGTCTTGCATCTTTTCATATTGATGTTGCTGTGATTGTCCTAATATTGGATAGTTACCATAAGATTTAGAAGTAGAAGTTTGCCCCATTCCATATTGTTGACTATACTGTTGAAGCAAAGGATTATGGCTATACTGGCCATATTGAGACATTCCAGAATTATCTACTGCTGTTGGAGCATATTGCTGCGATGGACTTGAAATGCTTGCTGGGTACATTTGAGGATTCACTGAATTATTTCCCGTTTCCGTAGTAGTAGCTGAAGCGATTGGTGTATACGGTGGAACACCACCACCCGAGGAATTTGTGGAATAAGTCACTTGATGACCCAAAGGAGTGGACATGTACGGAGGGGTTGCTGTAGAATTAGTAAGGTAGGGTTGTTGTTGCTGTTGCTGGGAAACACTATTATTAGTTGAAACATATTGTTGAGCTGGAGAGGAACTTGATGGATAAGATTGAGAAGTTGAAGGTGACTCTGTTGTATAATTGGGTGCTGCTGGTGCGCCATAATATGGAGTCGAATTAGAACTCATTCCGTATTGACCGGAAATTGGGGCCGTCGTTGTGTAGTTAGGAGTGTAAGTTGAATCTGTGGAATATTGTTGTGAAACACTATAATTACTTGTATGTTGAACAGTAGATTCTTTTGCAATTTGTTGTTGTAATTTTGACAACTTTTCATATTCTTGTTGTAGAGCCATATTTTTTTCATACTGCTGTTGTAGAACAAGATTTTTCTCATATTGCTGTTGAATTATGGCGTTGTCAACGTTGTCATTTTTGGGATTCATATCAGAGTAGTTTGCATAAAGATGATTAGAATGGTCTTTTGATGTATACTGTAAATTTGGATCGTACTGGTATGAAGAGGCTTCTTTAGCTGCTGCTGCTGCATTTGTTGTTTTAATTATTGCATTTGTTCGTTCTTCCCGTTCCTCCTCTTGAACTTTACATGCACTGCGAACACGTTGAAGAAGCTTCGTTACATTAGCATCCAACTTTGTATAAAATTCAACTCCTTGTGTACACTTGATGAGAAGCTCGTTGTATGTATCATAGGATCCAAGTAAAGCATTGATTGATTTATTTCTCTTCTTCACAACATCCTCTGTAGCTTTTCTTGTTTCAGCATAAGTAGCATTAGTTTCTGTGACCGCCCGAAGTATATTATCCTGCGCTATCATATTTTGGTCCAAAATTTGTGTCTAACGAGAAGGAAAAACCAAATATATTAATATTCAAATTATTTTTGGAATCCATCGAAACCTCAAAAGGATTATGGAATGTGAAAATAGCGATCTACTTACAATTTTATCATGTTTCTTTAGTTCCTCTTGAAAGACATTCTCTAGAACTTGATCCTGTTTCACAACCAATGATTTAGTGATATCATCATTGAGAATCGACTGTCTTAACTGATTTAAAAGTGATTCCCTCTGTTTCTGCATTTCCTCAATCTTTGATCTCAGTCTTTTCATTTCTTTAATTGCTGTGTCGTCTTTTGCTTCTGCAATTAACAAAAGACACGTTTAACATTATTCAATGTTCCGAGAATTCATGGACGTATGCTAAAAAATATAAAAAATGAAGGTAACATGGAAATAGAATACCATACCCATTTCGGCTACGGAGGGAATATGTTTCAGTACTTCGGGTAGAGGTTTCATAAGAATTTGAAGATTGACAACATGAACTCGCATGGCTTCGTGAAGTGTCTGATTAGATTCGGATGCCACACTATGAGCATGTTGGTATTTTTTTACTTCTCTTGATAATTCTGTCAACAAATTATTAGGTGGTCTCTTCCCAACAATTTCTTGAAATTCTTTTTCTTTAACATCTTCAGCCTAAAACCAAGAGAAATCATGTAAATATAACCTGTCCAGTACAGATTATCACTAAGTCGAGTAGCACAGTCAGTCTAAATTTGGGGTACCTGATAAGCCCATTTTTTATGCATCCTTGTAGCATTGTGGGAAAGACCAATTTTTTAATTTCTGAATGGAAAATTTGACTGTGCTTGCTACTCGACTTATTAGTGATAGTCTGTACTGGACAGGTTTGATGTAAATATGTAAGTACATTTTTAGGTGCGTCTCAGATTTCCATATTTTCATTACGACAATTAGTGTATTATTATTAATATTGTAAATGGAAAATGATGTACAGAAAGAAAATAGTTGACTAAAAGATTAAGTCTTACTTTCAGAATCTCACTGATGTCTTTGATATTATGCTCAACATCATGAAACATCCCAGATAATTTTGACATCAACGATGACAATTTTTTAACAGCTTCAGGGTTCACACTTAAGGCCGCACAACAGTCAACTAAAGCCTACCGAGTTTGAGAACAATATCTGAAGGTCATTTATTCATAAATAATGTAATGTATGTAATATGATTATGATTAGGTATATCAATTTGATATTATCAACTGTTAATGTTTTACTTGGGGTATTTTTGTTTCCTCAGAATGAATATCCAACTGGTCTAGTTGCATAGCTATTAGAAAACGTTCCAGTACTTCATTCTTTTCTTCAATTTTTGTAGAATACTGGCGTAGAATTTTTGCTTTCTCCTCACTACATAGATTTATGATTTAAACAAAAAGTATTAGGCAAAATTTAGAGAAAAAGAATTTTATTACACATTTCAGGCTTACAAATGATATACATAATATAATACACACAGTGTGTTTTTGATTTGAGTACAATACGTTATGGCTTTTGCTTTTACCTATACAGAGATGATGCCTCATGAGCTTCCATTGGCACAAGTCTAGCGAAAATATCTACAGGGAATCAGAAAAAAATCAATAAATCATGTATCTATACACTTATTGAAAATTTATACATGACAAAGGGTTAGTGCGAAAGGAATGAAGTTGTACCTGGACCGGATATTTCTGGATCATCGAATTTAAAAGGGATTCCTTTAACTAAAGAAACTCCTTTAAAGTCTGTATCAATAGATCCTAGTTCAGGCACTTTTTCATGATACACAAATTCATTCTCTTTCTCTGAAGAACTCAACTTGGTTCCAATGACATCAGTAGTGAAATTGAGAGTTTCTGCTAGTGCCTGTTAGCATTATTTAATTTGATTAATTTTTTAAAACATAATTACTAAACTGTTTGAATGCCAAAAATAAAACAAGCACTCTATAATATAGAGTATATTATTATTGACTTACAGCACTTTCATTTTTATCCATTGAATTGCCCAATTTTGCTGCCTCAGTTAATTTCTCCATCCCAGCTTTAAAAAATGTAATTCGCTCACCAAATTTAGACTGTTCTTCTGAATGAAGGCCTCGGTACAAATACGATAAGCATCCATAATAATGAATCTTAACTTCAACAAGATCTCGCCATTTCTAAGATAACATGTTTAGATTTAATTTAGTTGAAAGATTCGATAATAATTATCAAAAAAAGTAATATATATGATCTGCAATCATGTTAATTGATTTACCTTGGCAGCCTTGAGGACTTTATCACTATGTCCAGAAGATTTTTTTAACACTGCATCAATTGTTTTTAGCGTCAATTGATAGTAATCAACAATTTGTAAAGAAACTTTGGCTGTGATAGCAGATTTCCGATTGTCAATCAAACTTTTTTCTAGAATACATTCCTGAGCTTGAGCTAAACAGATATTTGACATAATGCTCAGGACATCGGAGGATAGATCTGGCGAGAAAAACTTATGGTAGTCATTTTTTAAGTGTTGAAATGCCCAGGCAGCACATTGAAAATGTGTACAGGATGTCTATAAAACAGATAACCATATAAATAATACACAAGTATAATGAAATTACTTTACTATATTTCTTAAAGTTTTTCCTCACTTTCATTCCATCAGCATTTAACCGGGCGTCCTTCGTTCCCAAATCTGAATGCAATGCTCCAATATTGTATAAAATACAGGACATTTCAAAATCAATGTCTTTCCATCCATGCACAGTGTCAGAATGAACATCATACCTAAAACAAGTTAGTAGTAATCGTATTCATTAATGTGTTAAGTATACGTACATTTTAATATTTTTGAGATTCATGACCAAAATACATGTTAATACTTTAATACGTACAAAGTATAGGTAAGTACTAATTGTAAGTACGTACCAAGAAAATGAAGTGGTAATTTGACTGCCTTCTTGAAATGGGAATCTACTTTTAAGATACTGGAGTTGACAAAAATATTTCTTTAATATGGCACATCCTGTAAAATCTCGAGATACATGAACAGCCGAAGCACGTAAGGACTCTAATGTTGATATTTCTTGACTATAACCATCCGGGTCTTCATTGTAATGCTGGCTAATAAACTGTAAAGGATAATGACAAAACATATGAATAGTTAGTATTGCATAACATTTGAATGTCACCGATATTTTTCGCGTACATCAAAAACAGTCAACAGTGTTGACTCAAAACTCTTGCTTACTCTTTTGAGATTGTTTCTGAAATCCGGTGTATCAGCACTGCGTTTCAGGGGAAATCCCAACATTGGAATACGAGGAACACCTTCCATTTTTATGAAGTTTTTAAGATAATTTCCTCAATAATGATAATGTTGCTTACACAAGACTGTGTGTAAAAGTAACAAAATTTGAATCCACACTCCCACAAGCCTGTTGAATCAGAAGTAGGTACATATATAATACATTCAATACAATTTAATCATTCCAATCATTGGAATCCGATGTTTTGATTAACACAAATTCTAAATGTAATTCAATCCAGTGAAAAATTGAGATTATAACAAATAATATAAGAAAAAGAATGTGATTGCTAAAGTAAATTCAAAATGACAAAGTTCAAACTCACAATCACAAACAGTGAAATGTGTAACGGAAGAACATTATTTTAACATCATGATTCATGAACAGGTTTCAAAGAATCAAGTATACATAAATTAAAACTTGTCATTGACAAATTGTCCCTTTTAATTTTAAAGTAACAAAATATTGCAAAGCGAGTGAAAGAAGTCCTTTTTAAAGGACTAAAAAAATGGTAATGAAATGATATACTACTTTTACAACGATCATTTCAAAAAAATTCGGTTCAACACGTCTCAACAGAACAAAATTGGGAGACAAAATGTAAAAAATATGAAAAGAATTGACAATTTTTACTCACCTTTGACTAAAAGTAACAGAGTCGAATATTTAAGTGCTGATTACATATCTCTTTAATTATCGTTTTTGTATGTATAATGTTTAAATAATTTTTAGTTAGGAACACTTTTACACATTTTGGTTAGAATTACGACGAAATTCGGCCGCTGACTCACAATTATGACAATTCAAGTTGTGTGCGTGCGCACTGTGGGAGAATTTCTATGTATATGCAGTATGCATATGGGAATACATGCATTAAAATACTCGTAATGTACCTATACTTAATTGTGTAATCATTTTTATTTGTTTCCTTCTTTCCCCATAAACCGCAATTGATAATAATAATATTAGTAATATCATTAAAATGTAAAAATACACACAATCCCCTAAATGAGAGAGTCTATATACACGAAGTGTACCCCCCAACTTGATGGACTATAGAGAAACGTACGTCTCATCATCACTGTTAATTTGGTGAGAGAGGAAATGGTTCATAAGGTCCATGTTGATCTCGAATTAGATAAAATGAATCTATGACTTGTCCACCCTGTCCAAGTGTAAACATTATGTAAGTATGAAGTAGGTTTTGCGTTTAATAAGTACGTAAGTATATAATAGTATATAGGTATATGTAAGTATGTGGACTCACTTTGTCAATTGATATTTGTTGATGGTGGAGATGGGTGGAATTAATAACTTTCATACGACTGTAACCATAATCGACTGTTCTAAACGCGGACCATGGAGGCTTATTTTTAGGGAAAGGGTCATGACGACTCCAGCAGCCCTGTTTCAAGTTTAAATTTAAAAAATCAAGTCCAATATACCTACATAGGTACTTACATACATACAAGGAATGTCATTGTTTTTTTTAAAAGGGAGTGAAAAAATTTCACTGAAAACGTTTTTTTAAATTGAACCTACAGCAGATCCAGTTATGATGTGTGTTAATGCTTTAGGATTCCGGAAAGGCTCTTGGAGACTTCCATTATACACAGTGCGGTTATAAAGAGGGAATAATCTCTCGTAAGAATGCTCATGGGCCCAAATAGCCAGATCCACCCCATACTTTATCAGTATATCTTCCAGTCCAAAACTAGACACATAAAACGTTGTCATTCTCCATAAAGTTTTAGTTTTAGTTTAGTCATAATTACATTACGACATATGTATTACAAACTCACATGCGAAGTGCAGGAATGCCAATGCGTAGTATGCTTTCATTGATGAGACACTCTTCGTTATTGTTAGAGCAGTACTGTTTAATAAATATAAATATAAATAATTAAATATTATAATTTTATAAATATAAATATATATAAATATAAATACCATTGGACGATGACCATAGACAATTATCCAGGGTCTCGCTTGTCTATTCTCGGGCTTTGTTGCTTCCTATATTTATTCCATACTCCATGGACCAGTCATCAGTTATTTCGACAGTTATTGCATTATATATACAAATATGTAATATTTGTATTCATATTTTAAAGTACCTTGAGATCATTTTCAAGCCACTCGTATTGGAAAATGACGGATTTGAGTCCATACTGAAGATAAAAGTAGAATTCTGTCGAGAGGCTTATAAAATGTATTCGTCCCAAATTCCAACTGTACATCATCGACTCGTAGCTCCCTGGCATGGAGAACCGATTTTTGTATTGTGTAAAATTGCTATACATGCAAATTGTAAAATCGAATTTAAGTAGGTACTGTATTTAAAGGGATCTTGACTTGTCTGAACTTCTCTCAAAGTATTTTCGATGTGTGTATATGTACATACTTGGCATTTTCGTGATTTCCTGGACAGGTCATATATGGGACATAACCTGCCATCGGCTGAATTTCATCCATGAATGTATCTCCCACTAGACCATCACTCTAATTGATGAACAATTTTACACAAAATAAAATAATAATTGAGCATAAAATAAATATATATTATATGTACTCACAATATAGTCAAAAGTTAAATGAAAACCGTTTCCATGTCGTAAGCGAAATCTCCGACATGTAGAATGGCATCATACACTCCTTGTTGAACTTGTGACTGAAGATGTGTCAAGGATTTTGCATTGTCCACACCCAAATCCCCATAAATAGCTAAATGGGGTGTCCAGTTTGAAAAAGTGTCATTCTTCATAGCAGTAAAGAAAAACAAGCCCGACCAACCCAAATCACTTCCACAGTGATAAACTACACAGTAAATAATATCCGTATATACATATAGGAATTCACTTTGCAAATATATTTAAATGTGTATAGTTACAAATGATGAAGAGATGTTCAAGTATGTATCCATTTAGTATTTACGCAACTATATTTTTGTCCAGGAGTAAGATTTCGTAAAGTGACACGATGAATAAATTGTTGAATTTTCATACGTCCGGTCTCAGTGAATAAAGTCGTGTAGCCCGTTTCTCTCATTTCACCCACATTCCTTTCTCCATATTCAACAGTACTTTCATTAGGATTATTCAACGTGCTCCATGTAATTACCATGTGCGTCGGATCATCTGTTTTCAAAACATATATTACCAACTATCAATAACTGATGACAATGAGAATGAGAGAGACTGTCCTTTCATTGTGGAGTTCACCATCACAGACTTACCACTGTAAGAAATGTGGACATGTCTCGGTTGATACCTGACGAGACGATAAAGGACGTCAAATTTATTCTCTTCGTCACTCTTCCCTAAAATTTCATTGCTATTGTGACGACACTGTATTCCGACGACACAAACTATAATAGTTACGCTTAAAACGCACGCAAAATGTAGAATTTTGAAAGAATAGACTTTAATATCTGACATTTTCATAATACTGACAAAGTTGTAGTACACTCTAAAATTTACTTGTAATCTTTAGCCATGAGCGGAAATGAATCAACTGGGATATTTAGTTCAGCTCCAATGAGAAATGATGCGAGAATCGAAGGGGACAGTGATAAACTCGCTACATAGCGAGCATACATATGTATGTATCGTATATGTAATATGTATGATATGTTTATAGCAGTATCAAGTAAATTGTCACTCAAAGAAAACAATTCCGAACGGAGAGTATACATGCAAGCAATAATTAGCACTACACATTTTTGACTTGGTGTCTGTGCACAAAATCATACTTTGTATGTACGACTGTACGATATGAATCATATGAATGCTATAGAGCTAAAACAAGACAAACAAAATTATAAATGTTTATTGTTTACGGGGAATCGGCAGTGTTATGAATTGTACTTGCTTATAGGTATGTACGTACATACTTATCACTCTTAATTTCCCCTTGAATTCATTCGCTGTCAAGTCAAAGTCGCAGTTTAAAAGTTGCAAAATATTATACATGGATTTTTTATGAACGTGAATTTCAACGTGAATTTCTATTCATCAACTCAAATAGGGGAACGAAGGATTTGAAGATTGTATTTGTAAAATACATGGAATGAGGAAAATGTAAGTCAAATCATATGAAGAATTTGAAGGCATTCATTCTCAAAGAAAAATTGGTGAGAAGTCTAATGGAAATTCCACTATAGACTTTTCACACCTTTTTTTCTAGTCCACTGTGGAATAACAAAAAATATTCATTCCCATTTTCCTGCATGGAGAAGAAAACGTTATGCATGCATGAATTAGTTATAGTTATTTATTCGTATCAACTATTCCATGGATCATGCATAAAAATTTGAACTTTTCCTTTTATATTATATGAGTTTCAAAAGTTTAGTCAAATGTCAATAAAATATATACAGAAATAATAGATAAATAAATACATATTATTAATAATAATACTGAGCCATGTAATTTCTCTCATTTTCAAGGAAATTAAACACCAAGAAGTCTATTTTCAACTATTTTAATGGCATCTCCATAATTTGGCATAGGACTTTTTACGCAGATATAATGTGAGTCAGTAACAGAGTTTGAGAAAATTGGACAGAGAAAGTATTTTTTATCAATCCAATTATTTATTGAGACAACTTTTACCTTTACATTTATTACTGCCGCATTAAATATCCCTTTTTTTGTGATATGATAGAAAATATCTGATAATATAAGACAGAAAATAGCGGAAATGAATTATACGCACTTCAAATAAATAAGTGCAAAATGTGTAAATAAATAAATGTAAAATGTGTAAATAAATTTCCACACGGATCTCTATTAATTTATTCATATACGTATGATTCCAAATCAGATGGGATGGGATCAAACTCAAAAATTACAACGTCTTCCTCCTCGTTTACCGGATCCTGTATCTCGATTGTCCAGTATTCCTCCCTTAGTGGCAGATCCTTGAAAATCAAACCATAAGAGCAATCATTTTCGGTCCTTGCAAAGACATTCACCCGGTAGGTCCCCGCTCCTTCCCATTCAGTCACTCCAGTAATTTTCACAACGGCTAATTCTGGGGCCTTGGCCAACATCCACAGTGGCTTCCCCTCAGGCAAATCTCCCCACGTCAACAACTATAGAAATATCAAATTGATAATGAGTATAATTCGATATTATATATACATATTTACAATTCAATCTATTCGGTACATATACTTTTAGGAATTGAAATATTCCATATACTTTTTGGACATTTACTACAATGCTTTGATCAAATTGAAAACTGTTACTAACTAAATGCACATTTTAAACGGTTTACCCCTTGTTCACTTCTTGTCCTCCGGTCGACTCTCCATTCTTTGACCATTTCTTCCCAAAAATCCCTTTCTTCTTCCATTTCCCTGCATTGCCTCTGTCTTTCCAGCCATTCCCTCCATTCTTGAAGTTCAAGATAGCTTCTGCCGCACCTTCGAAATTTTCTTCCCAACTGAGCAAATTTTTTTTTTTCGTCTGCATGCTGCCACCGCATCGCCAAAATTCCATATTCCAAATTTATTACAGTCTTCTGGACTTCTCTAGCCGCGTCGGAATTTAATAAGGCCTCCAGTTTGTCATCAAAACTGAAAACCTTGGTTCCGCTGGGACAACTTGATATTCCTTCCGCCATCTGAAAATATTTATTTGATTGGATTATGCATGATTAATTAATCACATTTCTTCCCACTTCATGACGACAGTTAAATATTGTGGAATTCGATATGTATAAATGATAAATCACTGTATGAAAAGACAATGTTTCGTAAATATATTTTGACTTACCTTTATACAGCGGTGGTTAGCAGTTGGAATATTTCTACGGTTTCTTTCTAAGCTTTACAAAAAGGAGTAACTAATCTTGGACTATATATAGATGAACTTGAGTGAATGAGATCTACTCTAAGAATGAGAACTGTAATGTCCTTGCAAGAAAATGTCCTCATCGGCTTTTAAAATATATTCATAAGGCATTAAACCCTGTAAAAACTACTAGTTAAGAGTATTGGAGTTAAATTTCAATCTAAGTTAAAATAACTACTGTCGGAGACATTAGACATTATCAAGTAGTTATCACGGATAATTCAGTTAGTTGAGTTCCCGAGTCAAATGTAAAGCTGCAGATACAGATACTTATCGTTAGTATATATAATGGAAATGATTTTTTTTTTAAACAAAACTTTGACTATACTTCGAGTTCAACATCTTTACCCTGGTCACCAAATAGGCCGAAAATGACCCAGTTTCACGCGTGAAACTGGGTCATTTCCTGGGTAAATTTTTACCCGGGATTACGCCGGATCCTGCGTATTCCTGGGTGTGTGGGACGCAGGAAATGACTCCCGCTTTCAGTCATGGTACTCGAGAAATGACCCCTATTTCCAGGGTGGATTTTACCCAGGATCACGCGTGATTCTGGGTATATTCCTACGTCGGATTACGCACGAAATGAGGCCTAGTTTTACCCGGGATTACCTAGGAAATGGCTATGCAGGATGACGCCGGATATTTCTTATGCAGGATGACGCCGGATATTTTATATGCAGGATGAAGCAGGATATTTTTTATACACGATGACGCCGGATATTTTTTATGCAGGATGACGCAGGAAATAAAATTGTATAGTAACACTTTTGGATAGATTTTTTAGATATATAATTTTTTTTTTCTAGAAACAATACAAATATTGTTCATTTATTTCATAGCATGATAAAAAATGTCACTTATTCAAATGTACAATCATCAATCATATAAATGTTTAATAATAAATATGTTTCCCCATTTATATTATGTATATAAATATATGTAATATAGCAAAGGCATGTAGGCGTCATTAGACGTTTGATAATAATAAATAAGTATTTTTGTTTTTTTTAAAACAATGAATAATAGAAAAAATGGGGACTGCAATTCAAACATAGCAGTCCCCATATATTTTGTTTGTAAAAAATAACACGAAAACTAACATTGATGTTGTATATTTGAATGACAAAAAAAGAGTAAATATAGGTAATTTTATTAGAAATTGAAACTGGCTCGTTCTCTTTCTTCCTCCGAGTCAAGGCCATAGTCACAAAATCCCTTTTCTTCAATGAGAGAAATATCAGCTTCATAATTTTCCATGGCTCGGTGATTTGGCTCTACTTCTTCCTCGTCTTCATCTGCCTCGGTCTTTTCCGTCTCCACAATTTGGTTCTGAGGCAATTCCAGTGGGGGGACCAACATTTCCATATCATTGGTAGCTTGACCA
The DNA here is from genome assembly GCA_034699125.1 of Gisinianus flammeolus. Classification (NCBI taxonomy): domain Eukaryota; kingdom Metazoa; phylum Arthropoda; class Collembola; order Symphypleona; family Katiannidae; genus Gisinianus; species Gisinianus flammeolus. Next base: position 10,410 of record JAIUND010000224.1, on the reverse strand, counting down.
GCTTCTGCCTCCAATGTCCGCTCCTCTGGGATTACACTTTCTTCCAGGTCAAAATCCCCAAGGCGAATGGGAGGAATTGTCTGACTACCCCCAGTAGACAGGTCGGATTGACTGTCGCTACAAAAAAAGAGAGCAAATTGAGAATTAAATACAATTTTAAATATTAATTGAGACTTTCGTTAGAGAAAGTTTTAATTACAATGAGAAAAAATGTTGAGACAAAATGGAGAATTAAGTACATACTTAAATAGTAAGTGCGACTTTTCTAAGAGAAAGTAATTATTACAAAAAGAAAAAACCAACCTTGATTCGCCGAGAATCCGTTTCTTTGAATCCTGGAACCAATTGACAACAATTTGCTTGGTATTTTTGTATAAAACTGTCGGGCTCCCCACAATTTTCTTGTTTGCTATCCGTTCAGTTGGTGTTCCGATTTCCAATTGTTCTGCGATTTGAGTGGGCTGTCGGAGAGTCCATTTCTTTTGCCCAAAGGTCACCTGAATGGCATCTAAACATATGGAGAGCACAATATTTTCATATATTTTACTGTTTTATTTGAACAACTCCATTGTTGTTTAGATACAACAATAAATATATATGGTTACTTACCAAAAATTGCTATCATCAGATGTTTGTTTTGGATTGATTGTTTTCCAGCTGGGATTTTTCTAGCCACATCAGTCCAGCAATAGTTTCGGGCTAATTGAGTTGTCATGACATACTTGAGCAACTTTCGGGTTCTCTTTTTGTAGTCCGGTGTGTACCGGATTTGACGGTAAAGTTGGTCCGCCTGTGCACATGGAGTAAAAAGAAAAGAAATTGCAATTATAAATTATAATTATAATTCTTGTTAATGCATTAAACAATTATTTAGTGTCTTTTACGCCTAAAAATATTTCTTTACTTACTAGCCGTGATTGCGATCCTTCCCAGGTCAACTCATGGGTGAGTAAAGCTTCTAATGCATCCAACTCTGTCACAGTTTGAAGGGGAAAAGGGATGATGGGTCCACGCTCAATATCCTCACTGGGGGTGCTCATCTGGTTGCACATCCGATTGACCAATAAGACCAATTTTTCTATAGTAGTTTGGTTGTAAACAGCCAGACTATATACTTTCTGTAGAACTTCTCCTATAGAAATATAGAAAAGACATACAACGACATTTTTTTTAGAAAAATCTCATTGTACCATATACGAAAATTCATGAGACAATATTTTTATTTTGAAACATACCATTGCCTTGGGTCACTTGAGTTTGATTAGTATCTTCATCCGAGTAGATTTCTTGGTAACGGGATTTAGGTTTTGGCTCTATTATAAAAAACAGACTGAGAACAGCTAGTTATTTGGTTTTCTAATTTTGTATGTATGTAAGATTAATATTGTTATTCTGGCTATACATGTAAATATACAATAAAATTAAAAGAAAATACATATATTTTTACCCTTTGGTGGTGCTTTTCTTGCGATGGGGTTTTCTATTTCTACGAACTTTGAGCCACGTTTTTCTCCTTTTGGTCCCGATTCCGGATTGAAAATTTTGAAGACCGAGAGAGTCGAATTGGCAGGAGTCTTTGACTTTCGCTGTGATAAAGATAATGGAGAGTATTGGCTTGAGGCTGAACTGTGGGATTGAAAGCCTGTTGTTATATCCGGTGATATTTGAGTGACGGTTTTTGCTGCTGGGACTGGCGTGAGAGTTGCTTTTGGTTTTGTCAATCCAATCTTTTGATTCGCCTTTATGACAAGCGTTGGCTGGATAAAATTCTTGGCTTGACTTTGAGCAATTTTTCCACCAATTTTTCGGGACTTTAATTTCTTGAGTAGCTCTGGCCTCAGTTCCATGCCCTCATTTGACACATATCCCATCTCTTTATCCTTTTCCATCTCACTGTCTTCATCAATTTTCTCATCATCACTTGGAAGTCTCTTTGACATTTTCTTGGCTTTGTTGGGCTGGAACTCTCCATCATCTTCGTCGCTATCATTCTCGGCATATCTTTTGGTTGCGGTCTTGACTCGTTTTCACTTTCCTCCTGGTGCTGAGACTTGACCCTCTTCTTTAGCAGCTTTCCCTTTTAGCAAATTTAGAAGATTTGCTGGTGCTTCATCGAAACCTTTCATAGTAGAAAACAATTTGCATATTATTACTTTTTTTATTACCCTGAAATGCTTTTTAATATAATAGGTATTTTTATATATATCATGTAGCTGTATTTCTTTACTTTTATATGGTCCGTAGTATTCTTCAACCTCTGAAATCTGAAAGGCATCTGGATTTCTTTTGTAATCATATTTTTCTTGCTCATAATGCTTGAGAAATTTGGATGCATCTTTGATTATTTTTGGGAATAGACACTTCTTTCCTTTCTCTCGGAGCCATTCGAATCGGATCATTTCATATGAACCAGCTTTATACTGACCCTCGGGAGGAAATTTAGCTACGGCAAAGCCCATCATTTTCTTCGTTCGAGCCATCCTGAATTTTGTTTAAAATTTACAACAACGAAATTATTTATCAGCTTTTACTTTGACGCCCTTTCTAAACTACTTCCTTACACTTTAAAGTGTACATAACTAAGGGACTTTTTCATAAGGTATAAAGTCACTTTCTCTCGCATTTTATGTAGGTAATTCTCTGTACATATTTACATATTTTATTATTTTGTGTTTTTATTTGTTATGTAGTAGGGGTATAGCTACGAATTCGAATAGCGAATGTGATGAGTGGGGTAGAAAAGCCATTTTATTTTTTATATTTTCTATAGGATATTATTTCACTTCACTCACGTTAGATATATTAATTTGATAAATTCCTAGCACTGACGAATACACTGGGTATGCAAAGTAATCTTGTCTTTATAGATATTCTCTACCAATTACACCAACTTTTTCCCCTATTTTAATTATATTTAAAACTTTGATTATTTCTCCTTCTACGGTAACTACAGTATTATCTGGTTGAATGATTTCCTCTTTCATCTGGGTCTGTCTTTTTGATGGCTTCCTAATTCGGATTGTGAAATTTTTAAATTCAAGCTGTAGGTACTGCTCAATTTCTACACCATCATCCGTTTCCGGAATTAGTCCTTGATGATGAGGTTGGGAGAGAACTGGATATTTTTTTATTTCTTTTCGTTGTGTGTTTTTCATCTCTTCTTTTATTCTGTTGACTATTTCTTTCAGGGGGCTTTAAAGCCTCTAACCTTCCTCTTGACTAATTGTAAAGAATTTTCAAATGGGAATGCTGAGAAGTTGTTTACCACACCGAATTTTTCACAGTCTCTTTGAAGATGTAGGGAATGTAAATTATAGACTATTTGATGTTCTCCATAGTAGAGTTCGTAGTTATAAATGAAAATACTAAACAAGTTCTCTACCTCGTCTATATTTTGTTTGTACAAATCCTCGGACGACAAGATTATCATGCCCACTACAAATAGCTTGAAATGATCATACGAAATGATTGTTGTTGACATTACTTCTATCAGTGGAATGATTTGAGATCTCATCCGCCGGTTGCTCATCAATCTGCATTTCACCAATAGATTCCAAGTCTAAATTCTCACCGTCCATTCTCTCATTTGCCTGGTTATTTCTATTACTAATTGTTTGGCTGTGTGAAAGTTGCCGAAAGTGTTTTAGATCTTTTTTAATTTTATAGTTTAGACGTGGTCTTTCGTTTCTTGTTTCTCTTCTGTCCATCTTTATTTTTTATTTGTTTTAAATAGAGGGAAATTTCGTTTTAGATTTAGATATACCTATACTTTTAGTTTTTTTGTTTGTTGAAAGTAAAGGCAAGTTTTTTCTTATAAGAACTTCCCTTTATATTTTGTTATTATTTAAAAGTGAAACTTTTTTTTAGGGATTTGGGTATGATATGTAAAATAACCTAATAATACTAACTAGTAAAACAAAGTAAGGATTATTTACTTACTTTGTTATCCAGATTTGACACCTCGAGTCGTCTTGTTTTTTACTTTGAAGCTGCTGTTGACCAAGGACTATGTAGTTGTATGTGTTAAATAAAAAAATAAATAGAATATTAGAATAAAACATGTATTAAGTTGTTTTCCTTGCTATTCATGTGGAAGAAATCACGCTTAATTGTGAATATTTAGATAAAACTAAATACGTCTTACCTTGCTTTGAACCAATATTTTTTTTCTTCTGCAATATTAAGACTTATTTCTCATAAAAAATCTGAATAATATTTAAAGTCGTTTTTCCAACGTCTTTAGGCTTGGTATAGAGTACTTAAAAGCGAGCGACGACTTTGCAGTCTCACTTGTTTAACTATCTCAGTGAGATAAAGTTTGCTCTCCAAGAAAAGGTAGCAAATGCTGAAATCTAAAAACAAAATAGTGTTTGGAAAACAAAAATAAAATTTAAAAGTAAATTGAGACTTACTTTTTAATTTCTTTTCAACTAAATAATTATAATGGCTACTCCTAAATACAATGATAGAAGCCGGGTCATGAAAACCATGGTGGAGTTCACCATGGATTAAGATATCCACACGAAATTGTGGGGTAAGTAATTTTTACTAATATACTTATTCATTGTTCTCAATAAAATTTGGGATTTTTTTGCCTATATACTTATTGAGAATTCCTTTGTGTTTTATAGATCAAAATGTAAATGATTATCTTGTGGCCAAAGCCATTGATGAATTAAATCCTGATCTAATGCAGCTTCATTATGGACGACTCTTGAAAGAATGTAGCGTCAGTGAGTTTGGACTCCTATTTAATGAGAAGAGATTTGCTAATCACCCGGCTCCACGTTTAGCTGGGCGAGATGAAATAATGATTGATTGGAATTTTATGCTCACAAATGTACGAAAAATACTGCTAAATAAATATTCATAATATGTGTATTTTTACTATGCCTTTACATTCCAATAATTATTTTTATATTTTGGTAATTATTTTATAGGATGTATTGGAGATGGATGGCTTCAAGAAAATCCCTGTCCCTCACAATGTAAATGATGATATGGTATCGAGATCCCGCAAACTCTCACCTACTTCTAACATTTTCTTAGTCCTACCAAAACAAATGACTCTGGTTTGCTCTGGCCAAGAAAATCTCACCGTTTTCTTTCCTTCGACCAAAGCGAAGATGCAAATTGAAGAACTGAAAATGAACTTTATGAATGCTTTTGTCCCTCGTCCAGCGCCAGATGAAATGTTTTATCTTAAAGCTAAAATAAATATGATATGGCTCCATGTTTTCCTTGGGCATCTCGTGGGAAAGCGATGGGCTTTTACGCACATGTGCTTTGCTGCGGATATCCATAAGCTCTCTGAACAGACTTGTGAGTCATTAAATAAAAAAGAAGAAAAAACCCGGGCTAATAAAATGAAACAATTGATGGCGAAGAAAGCGAAAAGTTATGAGCAAAAAGGAAAGCGGGCTGGACTTCGTACAAAAAGTAGGATAAACCGACAGTCAATGTCGACTCGGATGGTGAGGATGTGGAGGAAGATAATGATAAGGAAGCCGGACCATCTCAACCCACACCACCAAACCCGCCAACACATACACCGGAATTGGCCCAAGAAACTTGGCTTCCGGATGGAAACAAGGCTCAGATTCCTCCTTTTGTCACTTGGCTCTCTGCGATTTTAGCCAACAGTGAGCGACTTATTCATCTAAAAATTGAATATCTGGTTTCCAGGCTATACAGAACCTGGAAAAATATTCCTGGACTCATCTCTCCGATTTCCGGTCTTAAAACTAATCACCATCTGTGATGACCCCTTGATAGAATTCAAGTTGATTGAGATACCCATTAAATTATCCCCCCCCAACTGTCGAGGTTAAAGTTCATGGTGAGATTATGAGAGAAGCTCGAATTCCCACTGACTAATTTTATCTAAATAAGTAAATGAATATATAGCGATTTAACCATAAGGGAAAAAGTCACTATACACGATGAAAATCTGTTTAAAAGTATTTAGTGCCCCCCATTACTCATTCATTTCAAATATTAAATTGATACAAATAATATCTAAACAATTGGCTTGTTCTCATTCAAATAAATGTATATACATGTATGCGTAATCCTAATACAAATCCTTATAAAAAATTAGAATAAATTACATCCAAAGTGGAAAACAAAAAATCTCCTATGTAAATTTTTATTTCATCCTAATGATTAAACATCCTAAATGATATACTGAATAGCCTTGCTTTAATTGAAAAGAAAGTAAGAAAAATGACGAAAAACCCACACGGACAATATAATATGGAAAACCATGCTGTTATATCCATCATGGCGGTTGGAAAAAACCCCATCAGAGCGCTGAGATTTCTTAAATATATGCATAATTAGACCTAAACGATGAGTTTTTTTCTTATAAAAAACTCATGATATATTTGTACACACGTTATGTGTATACGTAAACTAAGGTAATTATTTTATGGTAATTAAATGGATATTTAAAATAAGAATTAAAGATAAGCAAATAAATGTGAGTACCTTCTCGTGTGGCTCCGTCCGCAAAGTGAGACGAATAAAGAAAGAGGCCCGAGTTGAGCGGGCCTCATTTGTGCGCACTTGAAATCACAACTTGGAACGACGACGACAACAGTGTGACGCTCAAATTTTCTCAAGGTAAATAATTTTAATTATTTAATAATTATAGCAATTATCTCTCACGATAATTGCGATAAATATTTGTAATTTGCTATATTAAACCAATATATGGTACCTTTTTTATTAGAAAAAAGGCACCATAATATTAATAATAATAAGCAAGTAGCCAAAGTCATCAAGAAAAAAACTAGAAATGTGGAAAAATTTGATCAACTTGTGGCCACGGAAAATAGTGGACTGTTCTCAAATTTTTGGAAAAAAACTCTACACTTTAATTTAACCATATGAAGAGAGAATGTTTTACCATATGGAAGGACAATTAAAATGCAGAAACTGCGGTCAATTTAGACTCCCGCTTGCTCTCTCTCATAAAATGATCTCAAGAAAAGCTCAAGAAGTACAACAAAGACTACAACCAGAAATAATGTATAAAAGAAGAAGAAGAGCAGATAAAAGACTAGATAATAATAAAGAAAGAATCGAGAAAATCAAACTGGCTCGCCAACACCTAAGCCAACTAAAATCATACATCCAGCCAAACTCAGATTCCCATCTCAGTGTAAATGCTCTCATAGAAGCTGGAAACAGAATCCTCAAGAAATATGAGGAACTCCGAGTAGCCTCACAAGCAAAAGGAATTCCACATACCGATAAAGTGGAAACGGTTGTCAAGGAGTATGAAAACTACGCTGGACGAGTGCTCAACCTGCATGATGATATTTATGAATCCAGAGGACAATTAATAAATACTCCAACAAAAAAACTAGATCATCAATATTTTTAAAATCATCGACCCGATGGCTAATAAAATAAATGAACTCAAAGAAAACCATTACAACTGCGAGGATTTCATTCCAGTGAGAGAAGAGTATGAGCCCGATAGGACACAGTTCATCACAAAATGCAAAATGAAGATGGATGAAATGATGACAGCTCTAAATGAGGACAATCATCCTCTAAAAAATACTGCATCTTTTCCATTAGGGAGAAAGATTCAGTCAATACTCAACGCTACAGAAAAGCTGTCTCTTCTCTGCGTTCAACATTGCGGAAATCAAATATTATCGGAGGCTACTGGAGACCGCATTCGATGCATATATGATGATTTATTTCCATTGTACAATGCAATATTCTCTGACATTGGAACAATTCAATTGAAAAATATTGTCAGAGAAAGAATCTTCAATATAATCAAGTTGCTCTTCGACATGTCTGAAGTCACAGCTGGGAGCATCATCACAAATAATGAAGCAATTAGGGGAATGCCATTTATTAAAGCATCGGATCCAGTCACCATCGAGGCCGTAAGGATTGGTCTCAAGGGATTTTACAGTTTTGAGGAAACCTGGAAGAATATAAAAGCTCAACTTGTGGATGCTCAACTTATGGATGATGAAAGGGGATGGAGGCTATACCACGACATCGTGTCTGCCGAAATCCAAGCAGAAGAGCTCATGGAAATCAACTGCATAATTTCCCATTTTGGCATCAAATCAAAGTTGGTCGAGGAAATGACAACAAAATAAGAAACACTAGAACAAGAGTACACAACAATAATAAATAAGATCAATGGGATGGCAATAGACCAAGTCCTAAAAGAAAATATAAAATCAGAAATCAGAAAAGTCAAAAGAGAAATTCATCCAACACATAAATCAATGGATTATCCATTCTTCAAAAACATTTATCCCAAGATTTTTGAAGAAAGAATACACACTCATCCAAATCGATGGGCTCGGAAATACTTCAATGCCGATTTCGTAAAACCGAAATGAATCAAGCCAAAGAAAATATCAATGTGATCCCACTGTCTGAAGGACTTGTCTATTACTTGGAGCAAATCGAGAAATACTGTGATGAATTATTCTATGATATAGCTCAAAATGGTCTACTGTATCACTGGAAACTCAGCGTAATTAGAATGAAATTTGCAGTGAATTTGGAAGAGGATATGCACAAGTTGAAGTTCCAGTTGCAGTCAGCACGACGACGGCTACAAAGTAATCAACATCAAACTCAACAGCTCATGCAAAATCATTTTAAACAAATTGGCAAGATCATTGGCTGGCTCCATGAATATAATTCATTCTGAGCTACTCTTAAAAAGATGACTGAATTTCATAGGAATCCCAACTTTAATCAATACTACAAGACGAAGGACCCAGGTAAAAATTATATAATAATAATTAAAATTCTCATAAGTATATGATGGTTTTTCTTGAGAGAAAAACCAACATAATATTTTTAGCATGCTCTACATTTATTGTTTTGTTTTTTTCCAATTTTTAGAGAGTAGCCGGTATATCGACCCGGCCCATCCAGCATATTTGCCAAGTGCAAAGTAAATATGAGTAAAAATTCTTATGAGAAGAAATTTTTACTCACCATCTTTAAATCTACTTTGCATTGAAAAGGTAAATATCTCTGACAGCCAATACAAATACGCTTGTCACTAAATAAGGTGTAAGAAGTATATGTGCAGTTGAAAAAAGTAAAAAAATCTATTCAGTAGGGAGTTTGCGGACTTCTATGAAAATGGAAAAATATAAGTTTCCCTAGAAGTGGGAACTCAAATAACTTAATGCGGTTTGAATTTTCCTCTTTATAAATTCAAACCGCATTGAGTTCCCACTTCTATGGAAACTTCTATTTTTCCATTTTCATACAAGTCCGCAAACTGCCTAATTGCACATAAAAGAAGTTTAATAGGATCGAGCCATATAATGTAAATATTGATTGTGTTCAGTACATATGGGGGTGAAGCTTGAAATTTAGTGAGTAATCTCAGCCAAAGGCTTGCCATCATATCATAAATTATGATTCATAATACAAAACATGTCATGTCATATATATATTTATTTAACAATCACGGGATTAAAGTAATTCTTATATACACGACGCACAAAGACAAACATATACGATACACACAAAATCTAAATTATCTAAATTATTATATAATAGGGATGTTTGATATTCGTATACTTTAATTTCACATATAAATGTCATCAGATAATTTAAATGTCAATTAACTTTTAAATACAGATTCTCAATTATGAATTCTGCCTTTGTGAATTCAATGAATTCCAAAAGTATCAATAAGCTTACAAAAAATACAAGCAGTCGTTGTATATAGCTGTAGAAAAGTATTCATATATACATACATAATTAAGTTTGAATAGGTAAGTAGTTGCCATTAATTTAATTTAATTTCTATAGATAACACATCAATGAACATTTTCATTTTCTTCCCTCAACCTCGTGGGTCATGAGGATTTCGACACTACCGTGAAATCGGGTGACATTTTGAACACTCCCAGGAAAATTCTTAGTTTAACTGTAGCTGTATGAATATTTAAGTTACAGATTTGCAAACGGGCTCACGTGAAAGAGAAGACTTTTTGTTTGCCAAAAGTTATAAGTCTTAATTGCATTTGTTAAAATGTATTGTTGTCCGTAATGGCGAGCAAATTAACAAGTCGCCTTAAAATCGCCAGTTTTTTAGTCTGAAAAAACGTTTGCATGTGTAAACTCATGTTAAATTCATATGAAACAGAGCTGAGAAAAGCAAACGTGTTCAAAAAGTCAAATGTGTGTGGAGATGAGGAAAATGAAAGATGTGGCCATGAAAATCCCATGAAGAGGAAATTCTCCCGGCATTCCCGGAGAATATTGTCAACGTTTTCATCGTTCATTATCACATTTCCTGCTAAAGGGCATTTCTCATGAGGCGTGGAAACGGTGCGTGAAAAATTTCAAAAAATTCGTGTGGCCAATCCTAGGGCAGGAAAAATATGAAAGTCATAA